>PVJD01004984.1:0-124461 GCA_004026545.1 Mormoops blainvillei
GCATTTATAAACCAACACAATTTTAACCAGCATTAAAAAATATATTAAAATTTACTTATGTTAACACAGGACAATATATGAAAGAAAATCTTATAAATATACTATATTGTCATAAAAACATCATATTTTATATAATAATTCATATGCCCAAAATATATAAATAAAACATACATGAATAATTATATCTATTAATATGTGATATTATACATTTGGAGTAATTATATATAAAATTATATTACATAATTTGTTACATTTTAATAAAGTTAATACTAATATACTTTGGAATATATACATATGTGATATATAAAATTTTATTATATAAATAAATATATACTTTTATGTAAAACATTTATCTTGGTTGATTATATTATACACATTTATAATATTTTCCTGTTTCTGTTAGGTATGATTTATTTTCATTTTTTGTGAATCTCCTTGAGATTCATAACAAATAACTATTCTCTCTAGTTTTCTTTTTCCATTTTTGAAGTTTTAAAAAAGATATTTTTGCTTAATTCCTTCACATTTTTACCCGGAAAAAAAATCATAGATACAGACAACACAATAGTGATTACCAGAGGAAAAAGGCAGTGAGGGGAGTTTGAAAAGGGCAAAGGGGGCATTAATGGGAGTTGGGGTGGTGAGCACACAATGTAATATACAGAACTGTATACCTGAAACCTATATAAGTTTTTAACCAATGTCACCCTAATAAATTCAATAAAAGAATACTAAAACAATAAAAATATTTTATTTTTAAAAGATAATTATTTAAAGTTGTTTTATGACACCTTATACTAAATTGCAATTTAACAAGAAGAAAAAAGCTACTTAAACCAATTAAAACTTTAAATCTAAAGTTTTTAACCTATATTGGTCCATTTAATTGATTTTACCTCTTAAAATAATAAATCTACACATATGAGACACATCTGATTTTTAACTGGAATCACTTTCAAAAATACTGCTTCTTCAATGTTTTTTAATCTCAAGAATAAAAGTAAATTTCTCAATAGCTACCACTAGAGAGTATGAAGGATTTTTAACTTTTGACTTTTTGAATTAGGCTTCCATTGAACTTTCATAAATGCCTGATTTCAGGCCTCATTTCTGAACTCATTTTTGCCTGGAAAATGAAATGCCATTAAACTGTCATTCGAACAAAAATAAGATCTTTTAGATCCTTTTTACTGAAAGCAGAAAGGTTGAGTAATACGAAATTTCCTCATGTTTTCCTTTGGATATCATCTATTCTACTTTCTTCTATCATCTCTGTGAGATCCTTAAATTATTGTTTCTTTTATCTAGTTCACTTACTTTGAATATAAATTCTAAATAAATAAATTATTTTAAGATTATTTTGAGATCTTGTCCTAAATTTCAATAAAATGAGAAAGGGCAAATCTACATGAACAAAAAGAGATATTCAGTAACTTTAAATAATTGAAGAAAATTTAATCTAAATTAATTACACACAAATCTAAGGAATCCTCAAACACCAATTCAAAAGAACTTTTGTACTACTATATTCATAGAAGCCTTATTTACAATAGCCAAGTTTTGGAAACAGCCTGAGTACTCATCAGTAGATGAGTGGATCAGAAAACTGTGGTACATTTACGCAATGGAATACTATGCAGCAGAAAGAAAGAAGGAACATCTGCCTTTTGCAACCTCATGGATGGAACTGGAGAATATTATGCTAAGTGAAATAAGCCAGTCAGTGAAAGACAAATACCATATGATCTCACTTTTAAGAGAAATCTAAAGAACAAAATAAACTGATGAGCAAAACAGAACCAGAAACATGGAAACATGGAACAGACTGACAGTGACCAGAGAGGAGGGGGGAGGGGGATAATGGTGGAAAGAAGGAGAAGTGACTAGTCAAACAATGACCCATCGACATGGAGAATGGTATGGAGAGGGACTGTGGGAGTGGGAGCTGGTCTGGGCAAAGGGGGGCAAAGGGGGAAAAATGGGGACACATGTAATAGAATAACAATAAAAAATAAAAATAAAATGAAAGATATAATTTAATTCTTATTAACTACAATAATTTCGTACCAAATTTCCAAAAATGTACCATTCAGCTTCCTTTAATAAAGAAGTGCTTTATTTATTATATTTATCTTTTTTCTTTTTTTACCTTTTTCTTTATTGTTGGCACTATTATAAATGTCCCCATTTCCCTCCTCTGCCTGCCCTCCTCTAGCCCCCATGTTCTACCCCCATCACCACACTGTTTCTGTGTCTATGAGTTATGCATATATGTTCTTTGGTTAACCCTTTCACCTTCTTTCATAAAGCCCCTCCCTCTATAGTCCCCTTTGACAGCTGTCATTATGTTCTATGTGTCCCAGTCTCTGTTTCTATTTTGTTCATCAGTTTATTTTGTTTATTAGATTCCACATATAAGTGAAATCATATGGTATTGGTCTTTCTTTGACTGGCTTATTTCATTTAGTATAATAAACTCTAGGTCTGCCTATGCTGTTGGGAAAGGTAAGATTTCCTTCTATGTTATGGCCAATTAGTATTCCATTGTGTAAATGTACCACAGCTTTTTCCCTCATTCATCCAGTGATGGCTACTTGGGCTATCTTCAGACCTTGGCTATCATAAATAAAACTGCTATGAACCTGAGGGTGCCGATATTATTTTGAATCGATATTTTGGGATTCTTCAGCTACATTCCCAGAAGTGGAATTGCTGGGTCAAAAGGCAGTTCCATTTTTAATTTTTTGAGGAAACTCCATACCGTTTTCCACAGCGGCTGCACTAGTCTGCATTCCCACTGACAGTGCACTAAGGTTCCCTTTTCTCTGCATCCTCACCAGTGCTTGTTGTTTGTTGATTTATTGATGATGGCCATTCTGGGAGGTGTGAGGTGGTATCTCATTGTGGTTTTAATTTTCATCTCTCCAATGTTTACCGATGTTAAACATTTTTTTCATATGTATATCGGCATGTGTGTGTGTTCTTTGCAGAAGTTTCTTTTCAGGTCCTTTCTGTATTTTTCAATTGGATTTTTTGTCTTCCTGATGTTGAGCTGAACGAATTATTTATATATTTTGGAAATTAATCTGTTATCAGATGTATGATTAGCGAATATGTTCTCCCATACAGCGGGTCTCCTTTTTATTTTGTTGACAGCTTCTTTTGCTTCAAACTTGATTCAAATAAATGAAGATATAACATGATTTTAAAATCATTTGAAATTAGTTTTTCTTAGGCAGCTTAGTCATGCTTCATAAGACTATAAAATTTTGATTAATATAGTGGTAGATAGATTAATGATGCCACAAATTCTTTACTAGTCTTTCCATTAAGAAATTCTCAATGGAATGCTTGCTCTTCAGGAAGTAAACCTACATGTAAGATATTTATCTATATTAAAATGATAAGGTTGCTACAGTAATAAATACCTAAAAACATAGAAGTGACAGTGGAATAGGATAGTGGGACTATGATGGACAGTTTGGAGAAGTATAATAGTAGAAGCCTAGATTACCCCAAACAGACTGTAAGAAAAATGTATTTCCTGAAGTGCTCTCTAGTGTGGACTCTAATGAATGTGAAAGAACTGTTACTGCAAATGGTATAAAATGGAATCTTGTTGCATAGTTTCAGAATGCTTAGCAATACTGTTTACTGGAGTATGTGGGAAGCAGAACTTATAAGCAATAAATATAGATATCTAACTCAGATTTTCAAAAGGTTGTTATTAGTAAAAATGGGAGAGAGAGGATAAATTGAGTGAAGAACTATTAGTGAAAAATGAGCCAGAACTTAATGATTTGAGAAATCCCCAGCCTATCCAGAGGGCAGAAGACCCAAAAGCTAAGGTATTGCTTCAGAAAGTATAACAAGGAATACAAGCATGCTGAGGGGATGGGTATAAAGTGTTTTGTTAACACATCAGAATGATCAATAGATCAGGGTGCTCAGCAACAGGAAGGGTTCTTCGAAGACATGAAAGGTGTGAGTCACAGATGCTTTCTCACAAATCAGAGGCTCTTCCAGCATTTTAAGAATACTCCTATTGTCCCACACTCATTCCAGCAAAAGCTTAAAATAGAGGAGGGTTTCTTTTAGAAAGATCTGTGGTGGAGCTTTATTGTAATGGAGTGATCTCCTGTTAAATCCAAGCAAAACTGATGAGTTTCTTAAGAATTTTATACTAGCAGAAACTGCCAGTTTAGATTGAAGAGATGGGACAACAAGGTTATGAAAAGAGAGAAGGCTGTTAGATGCCCCAAACTTTTACTGAAAGAAGGCAGTGTGGTAAGACCACTCAGCTATGAACCTGAGCCGGCTTTCAGATAAAGGGAAAAATGCCTAAGATGGTGGAACCAAGACCTCCAAAGACTGACTTTAGAGGCAAGATGGCGAAGTGAGAGCCAGGGAGGACCCTTACTGGACCCTTAACAGGGTCTGCCTGGCTAAATTTCAGAATGGCTTTGGACTGGTGAGTCCTTTTACCTGGCACTTACCCCATTTTGAACTTGAATATATGTAATTCTTATCTATGCTTGTCTCATCACTATATGTTAGGAGGACTGTGAGTAGGTAACTTGTTTTGTTATTTTCACAGGCCTAGAGATGGTAAGAGAATATGACTGGACACCTCATTTGAACCTCATTTTTATTACTTAGATGATAAGATTTGGGACCTGTGAGCTGATGAGATTTAGATAATACTTGACAGTTTTGAGTAGATCAGGTTAGGACAAAATTTTAGACTTTGAGTTAATGTTGTAATGTGACCATTTGGGTTCTTGGGAAGACCTGAATATATTTTGCATTTTAGACAGATATGGATCCTGGGGTCTTGGAAACAGAGTGTAGTAGGCATAATTTAGCCCCAGGTGCCATGTTCTTGAACATGTTATTATGTGGCAAAAGAGACTTTGTAGATATAATTAAGATTACTGTATCAATTTCCTAGGGCTGCTGTAACAAACTATACTAAACTCAGTGACTTTTAACAATAAAAATATATTCCCTCAAAGTTCTGGAAGTCAGAGTTTGAAGTTAGAGTTTTGGTAGGACTGTGTTCCTTCTAAACACTCTAGGGAAGAATCCTCTCTCATCTCTTCCTAGGTTGTAGTGGTTGCTGGCAATCCTTGGTATTCTTTGACTTGCAGCTGCATTCATCCAACCTCTGCTTTGCTTGTCACATGATCTTCTTTCTGTGTTTATATCTGTGTGTCCTGTACTCTTCTGATACAGATAATTCATATTGGAATTACAGCCCATCTTAATTCAATATGAACGTAACTTTATTAATTATCTGCAAAGGCCATATTTTCAAATAAATTCACATTATGAAGTTCTCCATGGACATGATTTTGGGAGGGATACCATTCAACCTAGTAGAGCTAGTAATGAGTTGACCTTAAAACAGAGATTATCCTGGATTATCTGGATGGGGCCAATGTAATCACATAAACCAGTAAAAGTAGAGTCTTCCCCCTATTGAGAATAGACAATCAAGTCAGAAGGATTTAGTAGAAAAAAAAAAAAAGATTAAATGCCTTTAGTGGCTTAGGTTATACATGGAAGTCATGAGAAGGAAATGTTTTCTTCCCAAAAGCTGAATAAACTTGAAGGCGGATTCTCCCATTCAGCCTCCAGATAAGAGCCCAGGCCATCAGACACCTTGGTACTGGCCTTGTAAAACCCTAAGCATAATACCAGGCAAGACTGTCTAGAACTTTGACTTATAAACCAGTGAGATAATAAATGCATATGGTTCATATTGCTAATTTTTTGATAATGTGTTATAGTAACACCCAAAAGTAACATATTCTACTTCACAGAATCAATATTATTTTTAATAAATAATAGAGTAGATTAAATATGGCCACACATCTGTGCTGTTCTTCCCATTGAGAAACTCTCAGCGGAATGTTTATTCTGAGGGAAAAAGACACCCTCAGAAAAGACACCCCACTGAGATGAACACACCATAAAATATCAAACCCCCATGGAGACGCCCTGGAGAATGAAACACCATGTGGAAAGACAGAGGCCAAGTAGCCTAGAGGAGTCAGAAATGCGAAAGGAGCCGTCCATGAAGTGGAGACTCCATAGTCATTTATACCAACTGACATCAGGTAGCTCTAGTCCCGAATTCCTGACTTAGAAAGTCCTGTGGAAAATAAGAGGTGATTTAAGCCACTGAGTTTTGAGCTAATTTGTTATACAGTGATAGATAATAGGAACAAACTATTTTCTCAGGCAACAGACAGTTATCTGAAATTAGGCTCATGGTCTTTTTTTTAACATAATCCACCCATGCCCATTGATTACTCTTTCTCAGAACTTTAAAGTTAGTTTCCAATTACATAAATCTCTTTAATATCTGTGAGGTGATAATTCTTCATAATTCTGGTATCTTTGCAAATTTTCTTAGCAAAGGGTACTAAAAGAATGTATAACAGGCAACTTTAGAATTTGTTGAAGATAGTGTCTTTCTAAAGATAGAGACGAGACATCTGGGAAAAGCTTCAGACATAAAGACCATACTATCCTCTACCTAGAAATATTTGCTTAATATCCAAGAATAATAAGTATAGAGACACCCTTCTCCTTCCCTGGGACATTTTCCTTAGTATGTGATTTCTCTGGAAATGGAGGAGAATGGTTAAAAGTGCCAGCTGCCCTATATAAACTCTGAGTCATGAAACTTCAGGGTTCCTTTCTTGTGGTGCAACCCACTACACTTGCAGGTTCATATCTGGCTCTCATCACACTGTCCCATGGGGCTTAGAACTGGAGAACTGACCCTTTTTGTCATGATTCATAAATTGCATCTGTGTGAACCAGGAGCCTCAAGTATTCTGTCAGAAAATATATATGGAACTGTGCAATCTAACTTGTTAGTTAGAGCAATATCTTATACCTTTTAGAGTTTTTGGCTTTATGCTAACATAATCCAGGCTACTGTCACTGATGAAGTCAATATACTTCCAACTGAACTAACCCGATACATCCTTACCCCCATTAAATATATTTTCCTCATGGTAGAGAAAATTTGAAAACACAGGAAACAGAATAAAATTGTCAACATCTTGTTAATATTTTTCAGTAATGGAAACCATGATTCTAAACTATATCATTGTAGTCTCCACCTCCACCTGTTTGTTGAAGATCACAGTGCAATTCTTGCCATCTAGGGGGTCATCACACAGATGTTTTCAATTCTTAATGTGCAGAATCCTCCTGCCTCCTACCCAAGACCAAGTTCTTTTATAAGCTAATATCACCTTAGAATATTTCCTCCTTTCTTCCCTCCTTAATTTATTTAAATTTATGCATCAAAAATTTTTAAATTCTTCTCACCATTATGGTGTCCTTCATCACTGTTTCAGGGAAGCATTACTGATTCTTAAAAAAGTATCCAGATTCTCCTTATTATTTGCTCTCACCACTTCATATTTTTGTAGAAATAACCATGGTTATAATTTTACATTGAATTTTGTGATTATTTGGTCTCTGTTTCTCTGCAGTAGGCACTATCAAAGCCAGCACGATAAAGGCCAGCACACAATCACTTTTTATGACTATTTTACTCTTATTTTTATCACAAACTTAACACATATTTATAGCTCTATATGTCTATTAAGTGAATGAATGAATGAATTAATGGCAACTCTCCATTAATAATATAAATTAGATCTCTTTTTAAGTCCATAATCAAGTAGGTGAAAATAAAACAAAAACAGTTGCAAAATATCAGTATAGAACAGAAAGGTACAGCAAAATATTTACCATATTACTTTACTCTTTAGTATGTCTCATAAAGTGACCAGAAAACAGCAAAGAAAAACATGAATGAAATATACCTTCATACCCTACCCTTCCACTCAATTAAGTCTTCCTCTACCAGTCAATTCCAATAAGCAAGCATACAAACAACAACAAAATAAAACAGATTACGGGGCAAAGTGTCAGAAGACCTTAGTTCAAATTATTCCCTACTAGTTAAGCCACTTGCATCTTATTTCTGTTTTCTTATTTATAAACTGTGGGTAATAGACCCTTTACAAGTAAGAAATAAGTTATATAATGCATATTAATGTTGCAATACTATGTATCATGCACTCTAGGTACTCAACAAAAAGTTCATACGTACAGAAAAGAAAAAATGGAATTTATTTATAAAAGTTGTGTATTTATTCTTACATGTTTAAACTTCAGGCAGCTCCAAAGTACTCTCCATTTGATGTGAGACAGCTCTCAAGGCATTTTTTCCACTGCTAGAAACAGTTTTTGAACTCATTAATTTTGATACCTTTTAGTGCTTCTGCCATTTTTTGTTTCACCTCCTTCACATCAGCAAAATGTTATCCTTTGGTTTCATCCAGGGAAACCAAAAATAGTTGCTTGGGGCAAGATTGGGTGAATAGGGAGGGTGGGTACATGGATCAAGCTGTTTTCGGCCTAAAGCTGCTGAATACAGGGTAGTGTGGGCAGGTGCACTCATGAATCACCCATTGTGAAATGGGCAACTCATTGAAAGATTTTTTGAAAAAAATTCACTGAAGCCAAACACAGCCTTTTACAATACCAGCTGGTACACTGATACAGACGGGTTCTAGAACACTCACCTAGAGGGGACAGTCTGTACTACCAGGGGCCTGCCCTCTAGAACATAATTCCAGTTTTATGGGTCCCTCCTTATTATACACAAAGTGGGGATTATATAGTGTACAGAGTAATTAAGTATACTAGAATCTGGTAAAGAACTCTCCTAATAGAAGTTTGAAGGATTGATAAAGAAACACGTATTTCTCCCAGTCACCGAAACCATCCCTCCAGAGTGGAGAAAGCCAGGATTCTAATTCTCTAACTAAAATGCCATCTGCTGTGGTTTCTTGATCCCCAAAATGGAAATCAATAACTGACACTAATATAATAAGTTCAACCCTATAGTTGAACTTGATTCTCCTATCTCATGAAAAATTTATTCTGTAACAGAGATCTAGTATGTACGTTCATCTCTAAAAGATAACATATAAATAGTACATGATATCTTTAACATATTATTATATTCTAGTGGAGGACTTTGGCTTTGTAACTAACTTTTTGTAACCTGACTACTTTCGGATTAAAGTTGAGTTTTTGAGTTGTTTAGACATGGGCACTATAAGAGTTGACAGAATTAAATGAAGACACATTCCAATCCTCAGTTTTTTTTATTCAGATTCATACAATTTCTGTAACATTTGCCTGAATGAAGAAGCTCACTATAATATTTTGACTTCTTCATTTATTTACTTCCTTCATTTTCTGCTACAATTTTAGGTCTTGCCAATGTGCAATTATTTTTGCCTGAATATAGTTTAGAAAAAATATGTGTGCATGCAATGTACGTACACACAATCTAGAAACAAAATATAAACTTACTTTTAAAAAAAAGAGACATGTAAAACCCCTGAAACCTTTTCTAAGGATAGTGGGAAATATCAGTAGAAAATGAATTTGTATCTTTATAATTTCAATGGAAAGTACAGTTTTCCTATATCATTTGATATCACATTCATTTACTTATTAGCTCCACAGCCTGAGTCATTAAATTAAGATTTTTACAAAGTACCTAATAGGTGACAAAGAGTAATTTTCAAGTGTATGCAGAGTGTCACTTTTCCAATCCATGCTGTTATTTAATTTTATAAAATTGAGGTCAATTAATAGAAAATGTCTTAACATAACATTAGATAGTACTTTGCATATCTTTTCATAGTTTTAAAGTAAAAAACCTATATGTCCGTTATTTGTATTTATATTTATAATTATAGTCTGATGTTTTTTAAAGGAAATATTTAAATATTTATCAAAACCAATATAATAAAAAATGAAATCCCAGGGCAGAATGAAGAGATTTAGACTACTTAATTAGCCAGCAACAATATCATACTCCCCTGCATAATTCACCTACATCACTTTTTTTGTGTCAATACACATAGAAATAAAAAATACCTATAGCATTTGTGGGTATTATAATGGATGACAATTAGACATTAAGATTGAGAAACTAAGTACAAATAAAGCAAAGGATTCTGGATCATCTTTTTAGAAGTGAATATCTTACATTCTGCTTCTGTTCACTTCTTGCTTACCTCTGAAATAGTGGGTATTTGCAGAATTTTAACCATAGTTTTTATCTACTTAAGCTTTCATTACTCTCTGCTGGTGTTCACATGCACTTAATGACCTCCACGTGTTGTTAATACATAGCTTGAGCTGTTTCTTTTTCAAAGCCTATTGGAATCACACTACACAATATCCCACAGATACCTTAAAGCCAATATTTCAAACAGCATTCTCATTTGCTCTCTCCTTGATAGTTACCTTTCCTTTTTGTGCCATCTTTTTTTATTGATAGTATCATCACTCAAGCATTCAATCAATCTAAAAAACCTCTCCTTTATTATCTTCATAACCAATTCTTCTTTAATGTTTGCCAAATTATCAATTCTATATTTAATAATTCATTGATTCATTTGATAAGTCTGTACCAATCACATACTAAGTTACGGGCACTGTTCTATGTCCTGGAGTTATAGTATCATGAACTTAAACTTTATTGGGGATAGAGATACAATAAACCAGTAAATAATCAATTAATATCTATAATATGCTAGAAGATTCTTACAGTGTATTCTTAAGTGTTTTGTAAAATACAGCTTGAAGATGACAATTATGGTAATTTTTGCAAAGAAGATGGTGCTGTGAAAGCAAGTATAGAGAGATTGATATATTTCAGGGCAGGGCTCCCCAGTCCCCCTAGGGGACAGACTGCTACTGGTCCGAGGCAAGTTAGGAACTGACAGCACCTTAGGAGGTGAACCGCTGTCCAGAACGTGAAGCTTCCCCGGCAGTACCGCCTTAGCTCCGCCTCCTGTTCCCCGCCCCGTTGGCTGCGGAAAATTGTCTTCCACCTCCCATGAAACGAGTCCCTGGTGCCAACAAGTTTGGGGACCGATGTTTTAGGGAGATCGGAAAAATGTTCCTGAAAAAGTGATGAGGAAATCAGTAATGAAGAGGATCTGAAGAAATTTTAGATGAGTTTAAGTTAAATCATTTAGAGGGCAGGGATAAGCAACTCACCCTATATATCACTGAATTTCCTATCTTTAAAATGAGCATATAACAGTAACTGCACAGTTGTGAGGATAAAATGAATTAATGCAGGTATGTGACAAACATATGGCATGTGTAAACATTATCAATATTATTATTAAACACATAGCATGTGAATACATGGTCCCATGAAAAAATGTGCCTGCACACATGCATTTATGCATGTGCATGTATGTATAATTTCAGTAGTTGTTCTCCGAATGGAATTGTTTACACATGTTTATTGCTTGTTTTAGTCAATCACAAAGTGGTTTTAATTGGACAAGTGGAAAATCCTAGCCTTCATAGACAGAATCGCGATAGTCTAAAAATAGGGCTAAAGCAGGTAACTTTCTGAGAAATGACTTTTTAAAAATTCTAAATTGATATTTGTAAAGTTTTAAGTTAAAGCAATTTCTCTCCTTCTCTCTCTCTCCCCCACACGCCTCTCGTGCACACAAACACACACACCCTCATTTTCCATCTGGTATTACCTACAATTCCACTCCTGAAATGAGAACTTAGCCTAAGGTTTTCTTTTTAAGTAATAGTTATATTCCTGGCCTGTCTGTCCATTGGTTGCCTGTCTATTGTATAAAAGACCTGGATGAATTTATTTATAGCCATAATCTTTTCTTTGGATAATAGCTAAAGCTAATGGTTTATCATCTGTACAAACCCGACAGTCTATCTTTCCTGATTCCTTCGGGTAGCTATCCCCTGCACCTCATTACTCTATTGGATGTCTGAACAGACATCATCCTTAAAATCCCATTTGTACCATTTGGATCAGGTCAGGAAGAGTAATAGCTCTAATCTTCTTGGAGTGATATTATTAATCTTGAACAGGTGAGCTCCAAGGTACTTTCTCTAACCTACACATTTAGAAAGCAGGAGCTTCAGGGCTGTAATGAATAAAGCTAAAATGGAAGCCTGCAGCATGAGGGGAAATGACTGTAAGATTAAGCTGTCCTTTAGTTTGTACTTAAACCTTGTTTGCTCTGTTAAAGCAAGAGCTTTGAGAGAACTAAAGAGAAGTATTAAATGGCTCCCCATGTGAAGTGAGTCAGAATAGCAGTCTAATATTAATGTTATTCTTTTTTTAATGAGGACTATACAATGATCACAGCTAAATAAATTTAAGTAGTTTGATATTCTAAGAGAATTGCAATGTCTTTCTAAAGCATTTTCTTTTAATTTCTTCAAAACTTACCAATAAAGAAATATATTACTTACAAACCAAAAGATAAATGAATAAACATGAACTCCCTTATTTTTCCTGTCCTCTGTTTCATTCTAAAACTTTATGCTTGCCGATCTGAAATCTTTTCTCCTACGTACAACAGAAAAGGGTGTGTCTAATCTCTGTTAGATATACCTGGTTCTCACATACAGGTCCATTTTCCATTTTTACTTGTGAATACCGGATATACTCTTTTCTTGCTTTCTTTTTTAAACTGTTGTGTATATTAAATAAAGATTTTATTTTCAAATTCCAGTTTTTATTTTTTCAAACCCTTACTCCACCTTGCTGGGAAATCTCTGTAACCTTCTTTAAGAGCATCATCAGAGGGTATGATGGTGAAACAGACCCAAACAAATAGGATGTGATTAAAAGTTTAAGCTTTGAGGTGCTTCTTTTGACTAGATTTACAAATACTTAAAGATAATTTGAAAGAATTATTTGATATGCTGTTATTTGTTCTATTTATTGCAATGCCACAAAATTATTTTTGCACACTGACAAAATTACATTTGTTTAGTGTTTCTGTGATTTGCTAGTCCTGCTATCAGTTTTTTCTATTTTATTAGCCATGATGGTTGCATGTATTTCGTAAACTTTAAATGATATCTACAAAACTTAGGCCCTTCCCTTTGTAAGGTATGTGTGGATAGTCTTAAAGTACAATGAAAGAATGCAATATATTCAACATAATAGTTCTAATGATTATGAGCACTTTATTTAGAGTGTCTGTACCTTAGTTTTCTCATCTGTAAAAGGGAAATATTACTATATATCTTTTGAAATAGTGTAATGCATTATATGCAGGCATTGGTCTTAATGTTTAGGGTAATCCTCCTATGAACTTTATCAGCATCGTTTTATGTATAAGGAAACTGAGGCACAAAGATGTTAAGTATTATTCCAAGCTTATACAGGTATTAGATTGCAGAGCCAATATTTGAACCCAGAAAACCTGGGCCAAGTGTCAAGTGTTAAAGTATTACATTATACTCTTTTGTTCTATCACATAAGGTTTTATACAAATAAATTAACTCACAAAGCAGTTTTCAGAACATTGAAAGAGTCTTTATTGTTGAGCTACCATAATGCTTGACATAATTATTGTGATATTATTTAACTAATAGTTTTCTCATATGTACTCTGTGGAAAGCATAAAGCCATTTTCCACTTATTATTGTTATTATTGGTATTATTAACTACACTTTGCAGAGAATATGGAAGCTCTAAGAATTTAGATTGCTCAAATACAAAGATCAGGTAGCCAAACTTGAAAATAAATTTTTATTAAAAGAATACAGGTCTAAAATTCAGGACTGTATTTATCTAATAATTTTATCAATGACCTTGAAATGAAGCAAACTAGCTTTAATTATATCAGAACACTTGGATGAAATTTCTAAATCTTCAAAGCAGAAAAGTAGTATGATTAAAGCAAAGGAACTCCAGGAAAATGAAAAAAATACTTTCTTAGGTAAATTGAAACATAAAAAATATAATAAGAAGAAAGTGGTTGACATTATCATTATAACTAAAAATTATAATTATTCGAAAATGCTGCATGTATTGTGGCAAAGAAAATCATAAAAATCCAAAGAAAGTAGAAAAATAGGATAAAGTATGTAATTTTTTTCCCTTCAAACTGTTACTATGAATCACATAGAAGAATCTAATATTAAATTCATTTGGCTGTTTGGGGATTACTCCAGTTGTTCATGATGTTCACGTTTTGTTTTATAAATTGCAAAGTTAATTATTCCCAGAACATATGCAGAACAAAAAATCAAGACTAGTCAAGTCATTTAAGAGAGAATAACAGCAAGGAAAGTTTTTCTCTTGCAAAAATAAAAAGTTATTACAATTCCAAATTAATCAAGACAGAATACTACTTGCATAAGATATTAAATCAACCAGTGAAAATGGAGAGTAAAAAAAGAGAGGATGTATACAGACAAAAATGGCTTCTGAATTCTGTCAGAAAAGTATGACTGGTTTCATTAATACTACTTGGAAAGTGTTTATTTATATGAAAAATATAATTTAACTTTACCCTCTAAAATAAATTTCTAATGTGTCTTAGAATAGTGAAAAATAGATTATTAGTAATTTAGAAAAGATTAAGAATATATTGGAGTAGATAAAAATTTCTTTAAATACATTAAAATATATATTTTTAAAGTGTATGACCCACGGACATAGACAATGATATGGGATTGACTGATGGAGGGTGAGGGTGGGGCTGGGTGGAGTTGGGGAAAGGGAGAAAAAGTGGGAACAACTATAATTGCATAAATAATAAAAGAAGTAAAATATGAGTTACAAAGAAAAAGAAGATTTTGCAGAAACACATGTTATATTTCTTAAGCTGATTACTTGGTACATGGGTATTTGCTTTGTTCTTCGACTTATTTTATAATGCAAACAAAACATTTATGGCACACCAAAATTCCTTTATTCTCATATTTTAAGCATTCCTGATGTTAGTAATTAACATATTCTATTAATATATATTATTATTTATCTATTTTTTTCATGAGATATATTTTCATGATTCTAATTTGGGCAATTTCCAAAAACATCCAAGATTCTTATTATTCTCTATGAAAATGAATCCTCTTCTATTTGGACAATTTATCAATGACCACAGGTATTTTTTTGAATAAATAATAACAGTCTTAAAAGAACATAACTCCTACCTTTCACCACAGCATGGATGGAACTAGAGAGTATTATGTTAAGTAAAACAAGCCAGGTGGCAAAAGACAAAAGTACCATATGATCTCACTTATAAGTGGAACCTAATAAACAAAACAAACAAATAAGCAAAATAGAACCAGAGACATGGGCATAAGGGAAAAAACTAACAGCGGGCAGAGGGGCACCGGGAGGGGATAATGGGGGAAAGAAGGGGAGGGCTCTAGCCAGGGAACGTGTGTAAAAGACCCATGGACATGAACAACGGGGTGGGACTTAACTGTGGGAGCGGGGGCTGGGTGAGGCAGGGGAGAGCAATGGGAGAAAAACTGGGACAACTGTAACTGAATAACAATAAAATAAAATATATAAAAAAGGCCACAACTTTAAACTTACCTCAATAATAAGTATATTTAAGATATTTATCTCAAAGTCTAGTTCTCATCCATTTCTTCCTGGAATAATAAAATAAAAATTTTATATATATATATATATGTTAAATATATGTCCAAAAGAAAACTTTAATATATTACCTAAATATAAGAAATTTATACTTTATAAGAATTTTCATTATCCATTGCTTTTTCTAATTGTACAATATTTCTTCTAGCTTTACATATTTCTCCATATTAATCTGAAGCATTTCTTTTTCCTTTTCATTTTAAGATTCTAAATCAGGTCAGGCAAACTCTATTACCACATACTGTAATGTCCATACAGCAGAAATTTTCATTACTAAGAAAAAAATTTTGGGAATTATTTTTTGTTGAAATTTACTTTAGAAATATTGGTTCTAGAACTAGGGTCAAATATTTTCTCTCTCTCTAATTTGTTGTGCTACTAAATGTCTTTGATCTTTAATGTTCTCATTTGTTAAATGGGATTATATATCTCCCCTACTGAGCAAAGGATGCCGTGTCAAAGTACAGACTGATAATCAGTGCATAAATAATTTCAGGAGGTATTAACATGGACAACCACCTTCCTCCTTCTTATGGATAAAATCTGCATGCAGTAGAAAAATATTTATGCTGTAACAAGAATTCATTCTTTTATTTAAAAATGCTTCCAAGGAAGATGGCATAATTAAATAGAAATATTTTAGTCACTAATGTTTGTCAAACAAGCAGGATTTTCTGGATTTGGCCGGCAGATCAAGCTCAGATTGATAAAACTGCACTCGAATTTACTAAACCGTTTGATGGTGAGAGCCATTGTTTGATAACATTGCATAGATTTTTTTTTTTAATCTAAATACAAAGTATGTGATTCTGTCTTCTTAAGTAGAATTCTTACATGTTTTGTGCATGTGTGTTCAACAAGAACCATAGTTAAGTGAATCAGCAAAGTAGCCATTCCAAGATTCACAAGCAGAATGTCGTTGATTTAGTGTGATTGCTCTTCCTGTTAAGTGTCTGTGTTTCATGTGCTTTCAGGGGAATATCAAGGCTACGCATTTATAGCTGTAGGACATAGCATTGATGATTTCAAACTGCTCTCAACCATGGAATCATTAGTTACAAAAAGAAATGTTATTAAAGATACCATGGAGGTGTCACTGGACTGCAAGACTCGTCGGATGGGTCACTTTGTAAATTATATAAATGTGTAACCACTATCCTGTACACCTGAAGCTAACATAACATTGACTGTCAACTATAATTTAAAAATTAGAAAGTAAAAAAATAAGAGACTATGGAGGTAATATCTCATGTAAGATCTTAGTCAGAAGGTAAAAAAGATAAATAAAAGAGGTAAAATTTACCAGCATCAGAGAATATGCTTCTTAAAATATTTATTTCCATGTTAGATGACTTTCATTTATTCATTACTGAAAAAATATTTGTATGTTATTAATAGTAAAAACAAGAATAAGTCAATAAAAGGAATATAATTCTATACTTAAGGATACTTTTAAAAAGTAGTTTCATCATAATGATTCTAATATGGTTACAAAGGATTAGAAAACAGTAACATACAATGCAGGCTAAAGTGTGACTTGAGAGTTTTCATTCACTTCTGACAGGAATGTGGAAGGGAATATATTGTATCTCTATTTCAAAATTAATATGATATTCAAAAATACAATTAATATCAAAGATGTTTATATATATTAATAAAGAAAAAATTAAAATAACCTAAATGTTTACACATGAGGGCAAAGTCATGCCATCTTTTTGCATATGTGTTAGAATATTATGCATCAATCAAAATATCTTCATATTACATAGGAAAAGAAATAACATTGACTCTACTGTAATTTCAACTATATAATACATTCATAAAATACCTAGAAATAAATTAAAAATAGTAAAACAGCTGCCACCATACATAGAACATGAGCAATTTACTTTTATACTTATTTTCTTTCTAAGTTTACTGCAATGAATAGAGTTTTATAATCAGGAGAAAAAAGAAAAAAATAACACAACAACAATAAGAAAATTCATACCTGAGTCTTCCTTAAGTTACAGAGCCCCGGCCCCAAGCCAGGAATCATTCTTTCTTTCTGTCTTTCCTTGAAACTCTATACTTAATGCAATAGTAAATTTTACAATCTCTATCTAAAAACTGTACCTCTAACTAAACTATTCTTTTCACTTCCACTGATCTTTTTAGTGCAATCCACTTTTCTCTCAAGGCAGTATCCTCCCCGGTCTCCCTGTTTTGAATTTATTCACATTCTAATCTTCTCTACACCAAAGCTAGAACTATCTGTTTATATTGATAGAATAATGACTCTCCCTTGATTATAAGCTTACAATTTCTTTTGTAAAAATAAAAACTTTTTATCATGGTCTAGAAAGTTCTATGGATCTGAATCTAGTCTAACTTTCCAACCTCATCACATCATATTACAATCTTCCACTTGCTCACTGCTACTTGGTCCCACTGGCCCTCTTTCTTTTGCTAATATGTCATCCTCCATCCCACTTCAATGCCATGCATCCTCTCTATACAGAACATCCCACCTCCTGGGTAGCTTACACGGGCCGTCATGAGAATTCCTCTTTCAGATACCTGATCACAGGAAATGTAACTGATGTAGGTCTCAGCCACCATTCTCTGAAATGTGTCTCTGGGTTTGCACCAAGGCCCACGCTTCCTTACGTTGCTGTTGGCCAACGGCTGTACGTGGCCAGATGCTCCCTGCGAGGCACGGTAATCCTCCGATAGCTGACTTTGGTTCCCAGGACTCCACGCGACCTTTGCTAGCATTTCTTAGGCTACAAGGAGATCAGAACTTCAACCTCTCCTCCCTCTGTCCTCAACTTAACACCATATTTGTAATGCAGTGTGATGGCCCTTCCAGACTTGTGCATGCTTATCCCAATTTCTCTCACAATTTTTCTCTAAAAAAATTCTTAAAAGTTTAATACCATCTGGGCATCTGCTTTCAAAGAATCTGGACACATTCATTCTATCCTTCATGTCTTAACTTCTCACACAAAAGCTACCTAACACATAACTTCACTGATTACTTAGTCCCACTATCTTTTTTGTTTTATTGCTTTTTAAAATAGCACTTTTCAAAATATGAAATTGTCTGGTTTACATATTTATTTCTGTATTAAATTTTCTTCCTCTACAATTTCAGCTCCTTGAAAGCATGAATCTTTTTGTCTTATTCACCAATATATATCCCTTTAAGTATTTGAAACATTGTAGGAACTCAATAAATATCTGTTAGAATAATTTATACCTATCTTGTATCTTATCTGTGACCCAGACTATAAAATGGACTAAATGTACTTAAAGATAATGTAGCAGTTGACTAGGTTAACAAAATATTCCTATCAGTTCTGGTGTTGTACTCTCAGCTTGTTTATATAAACACAGAATTGATCTCATAACACTGAGCCATAGGAATCTATGTGAATGCTTTCACAGTTTCTAAGTCTACACTTCTACAAGCTACAGCTTTATATTTGAAACCAAGGGGAAAATTGAAAAGAAGATTTTCTCCATCTTCAATTTGCTAGCCTATCTGAAGCATTTTGCACTTAATACCACTACTACTTTCTTCTCTACAAAAGTGTCTCTCTTGTTCTTGTTGACTTCACACTTTTTGTGTAGCCAGTTCTATAAACCTACTCCATTCCTGGCTTTATTCCATCTTCCTACCTAGTACATATGACATATTAAAACTTGGGTTTAGGTATTTCCCCTCTCTCAGTTAACTCGTTCATTTTTATGGCTTCAATATTATATGTACAAAGGTGACTCTTATTTCTAATTTTACTTCCTGACAGTATATATTTCATATAAATTGTATATGAATATTTAAATAATGTTCCAATTCATATTTTAGTTTAAATAATATTTAATATAATCTATAACTCCATACTATTTAAATATAAAATATATAAATGATTCGGGTTCATACTGTAGAAACAGCCTTGACTTTATAGTTATAAAGACAACAGTAAAAATATGTGCCTGTCACTCAGTAGTTATAAGAATTTAAACAACTTATTTGAAGTCTCCTGAAACTACCTCAGTGAAATTTCAGCTCCTGGCATGTACTATAAGTTTAATAGTATGTTGTTGTTAATACTGTTTAAAAAACTAGATTCTAAGATACACACCAATCCTTTCACCAATATTTGCCTAATTATATAAATTTGAGGTGTTAATTATTTTACTTTTAAATGACAAATACAGAATTTAAATAAATAATTAGTCCATAAAAGGTCAAATGTATGAGTGAATTAATTTGTTAATAAATTAACCATTTTTCTTATAATATGAAAAATATTACCAAAAAAAAACTTAGTAAATTAACTTTTTAATCATAATCCAAATCCACAGCAATCTTGTTGGCATTTAGAGCACAGGAATAGAACCTAGTATGATCCACAAATGGTTTAATCTGTTGAGAAAAATGATGAAGTGGTAGGACAACAATTATAAACAAAAGAATCAAAATATTTTTCCAGAGCTACATATTTTCCCCATTTCTTTATTACTCTCTCCTAAAACTTCTATATGCACAAAAACTACACATTATAATTTGAAGGATTATGGTATAGAGTTATCATCTAGCCCTGTAGTTATCCATTATTGAAGTTTACTAGATCTACTGCTTCCTCTCTACTTTTGGTCACCCAGTGTAACAATGTAAAAGCACTGATGCCACAAAATACCCAGAATTCAGAAGAAAAAGATCAGTATGCTCTCATTTCAGGAAACATACTGTTTTTAAAAATCTACAGGAGCTTTGCTAATTTAATATGATATTAAATTGCATACCAATAAATATCTTTTATTATTTGATTTAAACTTATTTAAATGTTAAGTTTACTGGAATATGAAAGTGATCCCTCTCAGTTAAAAGCAACCTTATAGAGCACATCTTAGTCTTTATAACTCTGAGAGAAATGCTTTCAAATAGATTGTGATTTGTATATCATGCACAAAAAGCAATGAATATTAATAAATGTAATTTCATTTTCTCTTTATTAATTGTCCTTTTCTCTTTATAAATACAATAATGATTATGCTTAATAGGTTCAATATAAATATACAATGCATTTATACTAACTTTAGGTTCCATGTAAGAAAATGTGAAAGACAAAAGGGATATTATGGATGGTAACCTCACAGTGTGATCTGATCATAAATCCATAACTGGGCAACTCATGGTGGGTCCTCAGGTCCCAGGCATATAATTTCTTTACTAAAGGGTTTATCTTTGCCTTAAGGAAAGCCTTGATTTTTTCTGCACATCTAGATTACTACAATTTTGAAATATTCTCTTTTGGACCCCTCCTTTTAATCCCTGGCCACCCTTTCATACCCTTCTACAGCATGCAAGAGAGAACATCATCTTAACTGTCCTATAACCAAGTTTCCAACCTGCCTTCTCCCGCCTTCACATAATTGTCCTTAAATTCTCTCTTAAATTGCAAATACATAAAATAAATAGGAAATATTTATTCTCTGAAGGAAATATTTATATCCATCTCGAGATCTTACTTCCCTAGGTTTGAATGTTCTTATACCAAGAATCATTTAATACATTTAAATTAATTGAGAACTTGTTTTCAACATTAATTTGTTCTTAAATGCTTATTTGAGGAACCCAAAATATTTTGAAACATAAAGAAAAATGCAGCCAGATTCAGAAAGGATTTTTTATTTTTTTCCAAATCTGGGTCATGTTGAAAGTTTGGTCTCCAATGAGGGGCTCAAGCTATGTATTAGAAAGGGGAATGTGTCATGCCACACACTGAGTGAAGAAATAAGTCAATGTGATTCTTTTTGGATATTACATATGGAGAAATTATAAAGGAGTAGAATTTTATCTCCCTATGTTTTTATTGATAAATTTATTGGGGTGACATTATCTAATAAGATTATACAGGTTCCAATTGTATGATTCTATCACATATGATCTTTATATTGCATTGTGTGCCCACCACCCAAAGTCAAATTACCTTCTGTCACCATACATTTGACTCCCTTCACCCTTTACTACCTCCTCAGCCCCCCTTTCCTCTGGTAACAGCCACAGTGCTGTCTGTGTCTATGAGTTTTTTTGTTTGTTTTTCTTGGGATTTTTGTTTGTTTGTTACTTCCAGTTTTATATCCCACATACGAGTGAAATAATAGAATTCTTAACTTTTTCTGACTGATATTTCATTTTCCACAATATTCTCGAGGGCCATCCATGTTGTCACAAATGGCAGTATTTCACCTTTTCCTATGGTTGAGTAGTATTCCATTGCATATATGTACCACGTCTTCTTTACCAAACATCTGTCAAAGGGGGCTTCAGTTGTTTCCATGTCTTGGTCACCATGAGTAATGCTGCAACATAGGGGTGCATATATCTTAGTGAATAAATATTCTCTGTATTTTTTAAAATAAACCAAAACAATTTTTCTTCATTAAATATAGTTATACAATCTTGTAACATGAATATTCTATAAATACAGACTATACTTGACTGTTTAAAACAAACAAACAAACAAATTTGTGGCCCTGGCCAGGTAGCTCAGTTGGTTAGTGAATGGTCTTGATACTCCAAAGTTGTGGGTTCAATATCTGATCAGGGCACATACAAGAATCAACCAATGAATACAGGAATGAGTGGAACAACAAATGATATTTTTCTCTCTTTAAAATCAATTAAAAACACAAGTTTGTTTAATAAATTATACCATGCTCCAAATGCTTAAAATCTGCATGAAAATATTTATGCATATAAATAATCAAATTAAAAGTAATATATCAGACTATTAATAAAAGTGAAATTAGGATCATGAGTTTAAGAAATAGGTAATTTCTTGCTGGGTTGGTAAAAAAAATTTTTTGGCAAAAGAAGATAAACCATGGCTTCAGAAAGTAGTATATTATTGATGTTGTAGAAAAGAATAATTTCATTGTAGCCTCTAGTTATCAGCATTAAATATGGTGTTCAGCTCTGAATATAGGATATCCAGAGATCAGCATGGATGCAATAAGAAAAGATAAAATAACAAAAATAAATATTACATAATTAGTTGAAGGCATAATAGAAATGAGACACAGTTGAAGAAACAGATGACTCTTCAGACTGATGCCCAGATCATATTTAAACATTCAGTAACTTAAATGTTCCCTTGGGAAGGAAACAAAAGGGAAAGAAAAAGTCTTTAATTGAATGAGCATTTTTCCAAAATATCAAGGCTGAGAAAATGTTTGGGATATCTTAAGTTGACCAATCTGGCAAGATTTGTTTTAAAACCATTGGCAGAAATGTGGATTTAAGGGTTAAGTGAAATTACTGGGAAATAATTATTTAGTTATGAAGTTATATTCATAGGTACTGAAAAATAAAATTTTCTTTTTATACTCTTGAGTTTATGCCTATAAAATTACATCTCAACCCATCCCCAGTTATTACTCGTTTTAAACAAAGGCAGCTTCCTTTTCTGTTATTTTTAAATCATCAAGACTTATTACCCTTACCCTCATCCATGCAGTGTACAGTTTACATTCTCATCTGAACTTCTTGGATGAGTAAGGAAAGAGGAGAGCATGCTGAGAGAACTGGGGTTAACACAGAGAAAAGCAGATACACTCTACGAAATAACCCACGGCACAAAATTATTTGTATACAAGTTCAGCTATTAGGCACATGGCAGGGGGTGGGGGGTGGCACATTGGAGCATCTTAGGAAATATCTGAGCTAAGTTTGCTCTGTTCTGCTCTCACCATTATATCCATTATCCTGTACTTAGAAGAAGTTACAATTTTCAATATCCGCTGCTCTATGTGAGATTAAAGGCTGAAACATTTTAATAGTCAAATTTATTTTAGATATTTTAAGTAACCATCATCTGGACTTTTTAAAAGCTATATAAGTTATATGAGTCTTTCTTTCTCCCTTCCTTCCTTCTTCCCTTCCTTCCTCCCTCCCTCCCTTCCTTCCTCCCTCCCTTCCTTCCTTCCTTCCTTCCTTCTTTCCTTCCTTCCTTCTTTCCTTTCTTTTTTTCTTTCTTTTTCTTCACTAAAGATTGGCTTTGAATGTTAAAGGTGAAGACATTTGGATTATGACATAACCATAAAGTGGGGAAATGGAAGAGGAGAAGCAAAGACTATGACTAGTAAGTGCCTGAGAAACGCCTCTTGTTCAAGTCCCAAGTATGGGACAATACAAACCCCAGGTGCAGTGACTCAGAACTGAGGAAATCTTTGCTTCCTTTTTTTTTTTCTTTTTAATTAAGGCCAGAGAAAACATCTAATGAACTTTTGCAAAGATGGAGAATTTCTATCTGTAACAGTAAGAGTAAAGAATAGCCATTAACTCCATAGGATATATTGTACCAATTCATATTTAGA
This sequence comes from Mormoops blainvillei, assembly GCA_004026545.1. Lineage (NCBI taxonomy): Eukaryota > Metazoa > Chordata > Mammalia > Chiroptera > Mormoopidae > Mormoops > Mormoops blainvillei. The sequence goes on from PVJD01004984.1 coordinate 23,900, forward strand.
AAAAGCTATCATCATCCCTCCTTTGAATTTGCCATGTCTAAAATTCTCCCATGCTTCCCATGAGGAATAAGGAGGAAGAGAGAATTGGACTCTGGACTTTGTGAGGCCTCTAAGTGAGATGAACCAGTTGGAAACCATACCTCCTTAGAGATCATGACTTCAGAACAGGATTAAAGCATCTTCAGCAAGAATGAAGTTTGGAAAGAAATTGAGGAACCAAGAACAGGCCAGATGAATAATACTAAAAACTGAGAGTAGCAAACTCAAGCACAGGGACAATAATATCTGAGGAATAGCAGTAAAACTCTTTCCTGCGCATAGCATGTGTGTCACATTTGGTTACTTAGGGAGGCAGGCATTGGGATATAGGAAGGAGTGCAAATATTCTTTGGGGGGAAACATATGTAAAAAAAAAAAAAGAAGCAGCAAGATTGAGCAGGGGGTCTGGTTTTTATTATTATTTTTTTACTTAGCCCCTTCACCTTTTTCACCCAGCTCCCAAACTTCCTTCCCATCTAATAACTATCAGTCTGTTCTCTGTATCTGAGTCTATCTCTAATAATAGTTTATTAGTTTATTTTATTCATTAGGTTCCACATATAAGTGAAATCATGAACACACGGTGCAATATATCGATGATGTATTACAGAGCTGAGCTGTAACATTTGAAACCACTATTATTTTATTAACCAATGTCACCCCGATAAAATCAATAAAGGTTACAAATAAATAAAATGTATTTATTTTCTGACAAAAAATTAAAAAACAGAAGATTGAGCAAGGGAAGCCTTTGGATAAGAAAGCTGATTAACAGTCTCCATCAGCCCAACAGAGAACACCAGCGCAAATATGAACAATTAATTCGACATTGAGTACAAATGACTAGGTTCTTGCACCACCACTTTGCTTAGTTATTGGCTGGTGGGAATCCAGAAAAGAGCATATCCTTGGAGAACACCACTGTCTTGCTTAGTAGGGCCTGCCTTGAAAATAGCGTGACTTTGGCTCAAAAAGTAAGCTAAAAATTGAGGCTTTCATCTAACCACCTTGCAAATGGGCAGCCAAGTCCTCCCCTGAAGAAAGACCTGAGCAATGCATTTTCATGTCTGTCTTACCAACATCATCCTTTTCAAGTCCCTCCTCATTTTTAAATCTGTTAATAAGTACGGACCTTCCTTAGAAGAAAGAGAAGAATAGGGAGAGCAATGATCTTGAGTTCCTTATGCAAAATTTAAAAAAAGAAGAAATTGGAATTTACTGATTTCATTTGGAACTAGCAAATCTGGTTGTCCTTTGTAATAAAAATGAAACAAGACCTAAATAGCACTTACTTATAGAAAAATAAGTAGTTTATTTTTATGCAACAATTTTCCTATGACAGTAATATGTATGTATTATAATTATACAGAAATAAGGAAATCATATTACGAAGAATCATCTGTAATAAGTGTTTAAGTTCTAGATTTCTAGATGCATTTAAATATAGAATTATATTACTACCTTTCAGTGATGCATAAGCCAACTACTTACACAAATTCAGCACTTCTTCAGAAGAGCATAAAGCTATATTCTAGAATAAATTGCACTAAATAGTAATAAGTTATTCTCTCAGTACATCCTACTAAGTGAGCTGAAAGAATTAGTAATAACTTCTACATGTGATTACATCCACTTTTAAGTCCCTGGTGAAGCTAAATAGCAATGTCATGAAGAACTATAAAATGCAATTAATTAAGTTCTTAGAAGAAAACAACTTTCCAGAAAAAAATACAGGCAACTCACTTAAGTGGAAAGAGATTTTGTAAAGAAAAATGAAAGTAAATATAACAGAATTTCAGTGTCTTTCATTTTTCTCAGTTTCTCCAGGGACTCTAAGCTGAGGGAAATATAGTAGATATCGAGTACCCTTATATAAGTGAGGTATTAGGCTACATGTTTATGACATTCTATGAGACTATCAAAGAAGTTCTGCAACAAGTGACCTCTTACTTCTGGTTTAAAAAAATGAAGATCAAGAAAGAAGATTCCTTTGCAGGACTCTGTCACTATGTTTTACATTCTACACTTATCTCCATGGAGGAGGTGAGAGACTGTTTCCTTTAACCATAAACCAGGGAAAGGGCCTCCAAGGGGGCCAGCTACTCAGAGAGTTTCAATTTGGAGAGCCATAAAGATAGTCAGGAGAGGCTGTGGCTAACGTGGCCTGCGATGCAAAGCAGAGAGTAAGAGGAGGTACTGCATTGGGAACAAGCTATAGCTCTACCTACTTGGGATCAAATGTGCTTGATTAAAGGAATTGCATAAGAAACGTGGTAGAAAACAGGTCTGGAGTCACCTGGGAAGGAATATTTCTAAGAGCATAATTAAAATGCAAGGAAGAAAGGTTGGAAAAATCATTGATTCCCAGGGAATAAAGTAGATGCATAGGGAATAAAGGGACTATCTGAAGAAGACATATTTGGTTCTGAGTAATTTTAGTTGGGAGATATTAACAAGAATATTTCTAGCAAAAATATCAGTTGTCCATAACAGAGAGTTAGCTTTCAGTGTCAATGGCAGATCACAAATAACCCCTAGCAAAGGCTGTTCTACTTTTTTCTTTAGTGTTACCTCCCCATGGGCTAGACACTGATAAGGCGAGAAGCAGGGGCTAGGTAGTAGGCAAGGAGGTGAGTAAGGTAAACTGAAGAGGTCATTGCCATTCAATACTGCAACTCCCAGGGCTTGAAGATACCCAAGCCTAAAGGAGTTCTGATGATTATATAGTGGACACAATTTTTTAAATTTTATTTAAAATTTTATTTTTGTTATATTGTTTTTATATAAATATAAAAATTATAGTTCTTCCACTAAATCCCTCCTGGTGCCAAAAAGTTGGGGGACTGCTGCACCATCATACCTATAATGCTTTATTACATCTGTATATTAGTATGTCAGTCTTTCTCGACTACACTGGATGGCCCTGCTTTATTGATATTTGTAAACTCAGGTTGTTGACATATAACAGATTCTTGAGAATCATTGAGTGAATGAATTCATTGTTAAAGTTTCAACCACACCATTACACTTAATCTGCAAATAGCAAACAAATGTCTGGAACTTCAGTCTCAGATCATTCATTGCTATCATGTAATTATCTTTCATAATCATTTTTAAAGAATCATATATGGAGTGCTGCAGTGCGGACTATGCTGTGATGTCCATATCCCCTTTCAGAAGCCAGCTGCTGACAATCTTAGGCTGCGAGACTTCTTCAGGAATTGGTACTGCTGAAGAGGATCTTCTCACCCAAGGTCACATACTCTTCCTGGGACAATCCAGGAAGATGCAAGTCCTTTTCCCTAACTCAGGACTGCACTGAAAGGCAAAACCTCTTTTGGGGTTACTTTGGAGTCAGCAGAAGCCTTGGATGAGACATTTTCCCTCTGACCAATCCTGATTCTTTTTCTTTCTGCAGATGTTTTTCTTGAGAAAAAAAAAATTGCCTGTATTTCTCTCAAACTTCTTTCACTCTCAGAATCATTCTGAAAACCTCAAGCTTCAACAGATGGGCATGTATAAGGCTCCATGCCTTATACAAAGTGGAAAACTTTCCACTTATACAAAGTGGAAAACTTTGTATAAGTATGTAAATTTCTTTTTGATCCAAAACATTAGAGGACATTACGATTCTCTGCTAATTAATATACAGACTGACGTTGGTTCTTATACCCACACGGGCCCATGCATTATACACCTAATAGGAGAAGAATTAGGGTTCCAAACACAGAGGGACATCTACTGAGGTCCTCACTCACTGGTATACTCTCAGCATTTTGTAATTTATATCCACTTCTATGCACCCTATGGAGTGGATTTTTTAGATTTAATTATCTAATTTTAGCTAAACTAATATTGGAAAAATAGAAACATGACTGGCAAAGATAATTGTAAAAAGACAGGCTCTTAATAATTCTACTGATGCAAATATAAGCTAATAATATTGAAATAACAGAGATGTCATGTTTCTTAACCCTTGCAAAGCTGTTTCTTTTGACATCAAACTGGTTAAAACAATGTAAGTCTAAAAAAATGTGTCAAAAAGTTAAGCAATTAAGTAATAATCAATAGGTCAATAAGAAATCATCCCAACTCATGACCAAAATTATCATTTTAATGTGTTTTTGGAAAACAGTTCAATTCCAGAAATTTTAGTTTACTACCACAACTAAGTCATTATTCCTATGTTAGAGAAACATATTGAGAATGTGGCATATTAATTCTACATAGAGGGAAAACAACCTTATGATCTGCTTCTGCTAATTTCCACTATAATACACTAACTTTACCAAAGTTTCATTTAAGACTATGTAGTTTACATGTAATTATTAATAGATTGTCTCCAATCACCATCAAAATTCCATTCCCATAACTTCTGCCATTAATTTTTGTGAAGTTATAATATTGTTCCCTTAAGCAACATTTTCATCATATCACTCAGGACTTTGAAGTAAATGCCCACATAACCTAATATAAAATCTAAAACTCCCAGTCGACTCTACAAAGCTTCCCTGTTTAATCACTTCATGCAATTTAAACAAACTTTTTTTTCAACTAAGCTAATCATTTATCCTTTGTTTTACCTGGGTTACTGATCTTACCACAACATTTGCTTGCTGTTTTCACTAGTATATCAGTGTTTCTTTTTATATTACCTTCAATTTTTCCCTATGGCTTCATTCTGAAAGTGGAATAATTTTGTTTTTTCTTTCAAATGAAAATGTCATTTCACAACATCTATTCCTAAAGTATCAAAATAATAAGGCCTTAAATTATTTTTGGATAATAAAATTTTACCTGCTTTGGCCATCATTATAAATATGACAAATTTTTAAAGTTATAACTCCAGTAAAAAAGTACAAGAAATGCAGCATATTCAGCCGAGTTTAGGGGGAAACTTCAAGGTGATTTATTTGGCTCTACTGTTTCATAAATACATAGTCATTTGGAATTTTGTGGTTGAGGAATCTATACTTAATTAATAGCAATGTGATATTTCATAAACAATATTGCATTCAATTAAGTCATTAATATTAATTGCATTAGACAAAATTAAATATCATAATTTAAACATATATTTTAAAGTATTTTGCATTAGAATAAGAAATAACCTTAGATATATCATAAAAGAAAGTAATTAGAAAATACATTTAAATAAAAAGTTAAGAAATAAAATTGTACTAGGGGGGACCCTCCCCACAAAATGTAATTACCGTCTGGATGGTAGGCCCCTTGAAGTACAGGATTCCTCCACTAGGTGAGTGTTCTAAAAACTATCTATACCAGTGTACCAGCTGGTATTGTTGTGAGAGGCTCAGTTCAGCTTCAGTGAATTTTTTTTGAAGACTCAAAGCATTTGCCCATTTCATCATGGGTGATTTATGAACACACCTGCCCACACAGTGCTGTGTGTTCAGCAGTTTTTGATCAAAAAACAGCATGACCCTTGTGCCCTACCCTCTTTATTCACCCAATATCACCCCAAGCAACTTTTTGTTTGTTTCCCTGGACGAAAACGTTCCTCAAAGGGAAGCGTTTTGCCGATGTGGAAGAGCTGAAACAAAAAGCAGCAGAAGCGCTAAAAAGCGTCAAAATCGACAAGTTCAAAAACAGTTTTGAGAAGTGGAAAAAAGTCTTGATAGGTGTATTGCATCAAATAGAGTATTTTGAAGGTGACTAATGTTTAAACATGTAAGAATAAGCACACAATATTTTATAAATAAATTCCAAGTTTTCATTGGGTCCCTTCTCGTATATTGCTATATTACCTAATTTGTAAGAAATTTAACTTTGGTGTATACATTTTTTTCTCTTCTGAAGACATAGTTTTATTGTATCTCACTTGTCTGTGTAATACATTATACTTTACTGTAATCAATTATGAGCTAAAATGTAATTTAAAAAAGAGGTTTCTAAATATAGAGGTTAAACATGGGAGGGAGGCCTTCTAAGTGATGGTGTATCTACATTGCCTTTAAGAAAGCATAAAGTTTGTTTTGATATATATCTTTAATAACTTTTTATTGAAGTGAGGGGCAGTACAAGAAAGTAACTTAATCATTTTGGGGACAATAGATTTCCAGTTTATTCTATAGGTAGACAACCTTGTTACTTTTAACATTCCCTCTACAATAACAACCCTTTACTTGGAACCATTAAACGAAAATACAAAATTATGACATGAGAACATCCACAAGAATCATGTTTTAATTTAATATTACTATTGTTTTCATAATTTGATATTTTCAGAATGGTTACTGTGTGTTTATTCCTGAAAATAAAAGTTATATGATTAGTTGTTTTGTAGAAATACATTTAAGTAAAATTTGATATATAAACTATAATAAAATTATACATAAAAATGAGAATGACTGTTAAAATGCTATATTTACATCTAATATATTATGATAACTTAGGGCATTATAGTAGGTACACATTGTCAAATTGAACTTGATTTAAAAAGTTTCTCCTAGGGCATGCAACTAGCAATTAATACAAAACAAAACATTCATTTTATTAACCAATTTTTTTTAAGGTTTCATTTTATCATTTGTATTATTATTTTATTTTCTTTCTATTCATTTCCAGATTTTTTCTCATTTTTAAAGAAGTTATTGTTTTAAGAATACAAAAAATAGGCTTCATCATATTTTGTATATAAGAATAGAATTTAATATTAGCAAATATAAACTAAGTTATGAAAAAGCAATAATTTACAAAACTGTAATTTTTGTTAAGGCCAATATTTTTTTATTCTAATTCATCTTTATAGTTTGGTTAACACTGTAAGTATCATCATAATTTTCTTTCAAATGTTTTCAAAATAATTTAGTTTTTTTTTTCCTGTTGGTATTGTACAGAGATGTTACAGCAATGTTTTGTGTTGGTATTAAAACTCTTATAAAATAATAAATTGCTTATGATATTTCAGTGGTTTTGTATGTTCAGGGCAAGATTGGTGGAATATAGAGTAGTCTGAAGCAATTTTGGATATTTTTTCTCTATATTTCTCTATTAGTGTTAATCTTGTTTTAATTTCTAAACTATATTTTCTCAAGGGGTCCATGAAATCAGTTTCCCAAAAGAGCAATCCTTTTTTTAAAAAAATGAAAAATAGAATCAGAGACAAAATATTCCTCTGTGACTCTTGCATTAAGCCAAACCTGTTAGTCATATCCTTTCTTTGGGTGGATACACATCTTCAGTTCTCTACACAAACCAATTCTCTCCTATTTACTTTCTTTTGTTAACATTAAGTTTGGTATTTGATTTTTCCTGTAAAGATTTCTTTTTCCCAATTCCAGACATCACCTTACTGTGTGCTTGATTTCCTGTCACTGTTCACTTTTGTCTCCAGATTATTAACTCAGAAAATCATTTGGATAAATTTAGATCCCCAGTGGTTAGTTCAGGTCACCTCCCTCTGTTTGCTCAAGCAACTTGTCCACAGTGAGGCACACATTTGGCTATGGCTTCACCATTGAGAAATTAAAAAAAAGAGAGAGAGAGAGAGAGAGGGAGAGAGAGAGAGAAACATCAGAGATTAACTTTCTCCAGGACCTGCATTTTACGCATTTGGACTCTGACACTCAGAAATATTAAGTGTTTTCCAAATTTCCACAGTTAATCAATGGTGAAGACAGAATCACAACTTGGCTCTCCTCATTCCAGCAATATTAAGTCTGTTTTAGTTAGCGTTCTATCTCTTTCTGAAAATAGTTCAAAGAGTTACAACTTTTTCACTGCCTTTCTATAATGCTGGTCTTATAATAAAAGTAAGAATGCAAAGGAAAATATATGAAGTGTATATGAGGTCTGTCCAGAAAACATAACAGCTGTGTACTATGAAAAATAGAGATATTTACTGAAGAAGATACAAGATACAAGAAACATTGTACATAGGACAATGATGCCTCAGTGCCCTACAAGTAGGCACCTGGGACCTCACAAAATTCTAATAGCCATCAGCTACCCTGTCTTATTTTCCTGAATCTCACTGATGATCTGAAATCTCTTCCCTTTCGAAGAGATTCTAGTTTTGGGGAAAGCCAGAAATGGCAGGGTGCCAAATCTGGGCTGTAGTGGGGCTGAGTCACCTGGGTGATTTGATGTTTTGCAACCCCCTCCCCTTCAAAAACTCTGCACAAAACATGATGCATGAGAGGGTGTATTGTCATGATGAAGCTGCCAATTACCAGCTGCCCATAGCTGTGGCTTTCTGAATCATATGAATAGTTTCCACGGAGGAATGTTCAAGCTTAAAGCAAAACTTAATGCAGGTTCGTTACATCATGTGAGTGAAATTATATGGTTCTTAACATTTTCTATCTGACTTATTTTGCTTACCTTGATATTCTAAGCACACCATTCAATGTCTATGAGTTTTAGAACACATACATTTGCAAAAGGAGAAGGCTTAATGGCAAAATAACTAGGTAAACCTTTAATACAAATATTTCAAATCATATTCTATTTTAGAATTTTAATACCAACCATTTTAAATTTTTACCAAACATAAAGGATCTATTTCTTTCCAAAACTGCTACAATGTTAAAACATCAAGCATGTTTGTTTCTCTTAACTGTAGAATCTATCTTCTTAGAACTCTTAGGCAAAAAGAAAGTATTACAGGCCTGTGAAAATCTTCCACTGCTTACACATTAATATGTGTGTCAATTCTTAATTTTTGCAGTTACCTTTTAAGTGGTTATTTTTAAAAACGGAAACAATATCTGTTAACATTTTGGTCAAGTCTATTTCACAATAATAAATTACAGGTCCTCTTGCTAATTGTTGAACGGAATACTCACTTAAAATTTACAGATATTCTGAGAAAAAATGTGTTTTTAATGTCATGAATTCAAAGGGTTTAACAATTCATAGACTAAAAATTACTCTTAATGCATTCAACACATTTTACTAACAAGTTTGACTTAACTCCATCTCCAACTTTGAAACGGACTGACTATACATTTTTATTTAATAACCGAACAGATGCCATATTGCTTTGTGCACTAAAAAAATTCATAGGAATATTTTCCATTATTCTATAATTTAATCCAGCATTATATCACGATAATTTAAATACACTTACTAAAGGTATTGTACAAAATATTCCTACATTTATTGTTTTAAAATGACTATTTTGAAATAGGAAATATAGTATAAAGTAAAATATTTAAGAAAACTGACTTTCTCATGTCTAAGAATACTACTATAGATCAGGATCTTCTCTAAATCTTTCAAACTTACCTTCTTAGTCCATTGATGAGGCAAATTAATAACCTTTATTTCGAATAATGTCCAATTTCATGAGTTCATTTTTAGATGAGTAATTATTATTGGAAAAAATTAAGCTTGTGTTTTGATAACATGTTCACCTGACACCTATCCCCCTTGTAGGCCTGCCGTAAACAGATGGAAGTAGTTTGTTGTTCTCGCTCTGGTTTGTGCAGGGTCTGCAGCCATCTAGGCTGGGGTAAAGTTTCACTGGCCAAGGTTTTCTGAAATTCCTCACTATTAGGTAAAATTTCCCAGTTTAAAACCTAAAAATTTGTTTAATGGCTGTCATTTTCTCTTGCTTTGGTATTCTGCAAATGTCATTTGGTCTTGTAATAATTACATGGTGTAACATATATAAATGTACAGGGGTAGATAACAGTAGGTTTACGGTTGTAATACAAATAAATAATGCAATAATTAATAAGAAATAATGGAGGAATAAACTTTGTTTCATATACTCAGAACTATAAACCTATTTGTGCCCACCCCTGTGTGTGTGTATATACACACATACACCCCCTTTTCAATTACGTATATTTATATATATTCAAGTGAGATAGCAGATATACTTTTGTTCTGACATCTTTAACCACAATCCCAATCATTATTCTTAATGCCAAATGAAGGATCATCATTCAAGCCAGAAATAACACAAGAGGCCTACAGGCCTTTCATTAATATATCCAATCACTTATGTAATAAAAATGTAGTGTGTGGTATGCAGTTTCTGTACTTATAATATTGTTTTGGAAGTTCAAAAACAGAGATTATAAGAGGGGTAATTTATATTAAAAGCTTAGCTTTGGAAATTAGTTTCCAAAATATCATTTGTAAATGATTTAGTCATCCACCTACAAAACTCAAGAGAATTAACAAAACGCTAATATAAATGTTTAAAACATTTAATATTACAATACAAAATAATTATGCAATACTAAAAATTTTATTTGTAAAGTTACATCATGTTTGTTTTTCTTTTTACATAGTTTGAAGGTTTTATATAATAATTTCAAACATACAAAAAATAGTCAGGCTATAATAAACCTCTTACTGCATCAAATTAAAGATTATCCTGTCTTACCTATATCTTCATACTGCCTCCTCGCATTTTATTCTGAGATGGTTTATCCTTTCAACCATCAAATTTCAGTATGCATTTCTAAATAAGTACTTACTCTAATTAGTTTAATTGCAAATATCATTATCACATCTAAAGAAATAACAATTCCTCAACAGACCAAATATTGTCAGTCAAATTCTCATCTCATAAATATGCAAAATTAGAAAATATTTCAAAGTTCTCTTCTCTATAATAAACATAATTTTCATATTTACTCTTCACTTTCACTTTCTTTATATTCCTCTATCAGTCTACTTGTTACACAGATATTTTCCTTCACATTTTAGTTCACAAATTGTAACATAAGTAGTTATTCAGCATATAAAAAGTAATTGACCACAAAATTTGTGGTACTTTGTGATGAAAAGATAATTGTCATAGATTTTAGCCTCTAAGAAATTAAGATATATTTTTATAAATGTATTTTGAATATACATGTTTTCTAATAATATTGATGATTCCAGTATATAACTGGGGGCAAAACCTTCCATCTGATTTTTGCAATATAAAATTTAAATTCACAATTCCTTTGGCATCCATATAATTCCCTCAGAAACTCCTTGCAGACGTTCTATTTGCTCCTCATTCTAAGGAAATATAAACAAAAATTTGTTTATCCTGGAGCTAAAACTGTATTACCATAATGGTATAGTACTGCTCACAGTGGCATGCAAAAAAAAAAGGTATTGATGCAACTATACTTTTTGCTGAGTTTTGGAGCATTTAGAATTTGAAAACACTCATTTATATAGTGTCCAGTGATGGTAGATTTCAGATGCAGAAAATTATGATGTACAATGAGTCCTATATCCTTTTCTAGGCTGAAACCGATAGGGTTTAGATCATCCCCTTAAATAGTTTGAGTCCTATTTTCTAAATGTATTGGTTTTGTATTTCCTACTTTGGGTAAATCATCTGTGAGTTGGTTTTTTCCACTGCTTTGGATATAAGACCTAGTCTTTAACAAATTTGCAATAACTTTGAGGAATATATAAGGCTATGCTTGTTTTGTAGAGCAGTGTGTGACACACTATTGTAATATAAAAATGCATAATAGAACAAGACTGTGGATAATAAATGTACTACACTGGTTTGATCTTTCACAAAATTTAAAGAACTTTAATTTTTAACAAAGTAAATAATTTACAAAGTTAATTTATATATTATATATTGATTTAATAAATTTTCAATAAATATTATTAAAATATTGGAGCCTTCTTTGCTGAAAAAGTAACAATTCCTTAAAAACAGATTTTAGCTTACTTATGACCCATCCAAAAATTGCAGGTTTTTGTTTTTGTTTTTGTTTTCGTTCAAGATGACTGTGATATTAAATGTGTAAATACCCATATACCGTCATTTACTGAACATTTATTAGTGTCTGCTTAGTGGTACTATATCACTTAATCTTCATAAGAATTTCAGAATCCCCTTGAGGAGACAAACTGAACAAAGATTAATAATAGAAGTCAATAAATAATATGTTTGAAATTTGTGTACTAGATTTTTGGAGTACACACACTTGAACATGTTTCTAGGGCATAAGGAACATAACCATAAGAACCAGAGTGTGTGAGCAGTGATAAATCAAAACACGAAAAGTCATAAAATTCTGAGTACATAAATAATATTAGACATCAGAGCAGTGTAGAATATCCAAAATGTACTCATAGATCCATAATCAAAACAAACAAAGGTAGTAACAGTGGACGGCTTTTACAGCACAGGTTGTGGGAGAAGTAAAATGAAAAGCCTTTCAAACACAGTTATGTGCCAAACTTCTTATGTACTGGATCTCATTGAAATTTCTCACCAATGCATGAGGTTAGAAATGGTCAATTACTTGCTTAAGCTCATGTGGCTTGAAACAGCATATATAGTATAAAGGAGAGTAAACTTTAGTGTGTGCTTCCTTAGGTCCAACTTCTTTGGGACTCTCTGAGCTTCCTGGACTTCCTGGAAGTCTATTTCTTGTGCCAGGTTGGGGAAGCTCTCCTTCATTATTTTTTTTCAAATAAGTTATCGGTGTCTTGCTCTTCCTCTTCTCCTTCTGGCACCCCTATGATTAGGATGTTGGAACATTTAAAGTTGTCCCAGAGGTTCCTCAGCCTCTCCTCATTTAAAAAAATTCTTATTTCTTCATTCTGTTCTGGTTGAATGTTTATTTCTTCTTTCTGCTCCAAATCATTGAATTGAGTCCCAGTTTCCTTCCCTTCACTGTCGGATCCCTGTATATTTTGTTTTATTTCACTTTACATACATCTCACTTTTTCCTCCATTTTGTGACCATGCTCCACCAATTCTGTGAGCATCCAGATTACCACTGTTTTGAACTCTACATCTGTTAGTTTGGCTATCTCTTCATTGCTTAGTTCTATTTTTGGAGCTTTGATCTGTTCTTTCATTTGGGCTATAATTTTTTTGTCTCTGGTGCACCTGTTATGTTGTGAAGAGGGGAGCCTTAGGGATTTGCCAAGGCAGGGCAACCCACATCACTGCCTTGTGGTACTGTCTGTGGGGGAGGAGTCTGAGAGGGAACAGTGCTGCTTGCTTGGCTCTTGGCAGGCTCTCAGTCTCTTTCCCAAGGCACATCATAATTACATTGACCAAGATTAAAGATAAGGAGAGAATCTTAAAAGCAGCAAGAGAAAAGGAGACACTTACCTACAAAGGAGTTCCCATAAGAGTATCAGCTCATTTCTCAGAAGAAACCTTACAGGGAAAAAGGGACTGGAAAGTATTCAAAGTCATGAAAGGTAAGGGCCTACATCCAAGATTACTGTCTCCGGCAAAGCTATCATTTATAATGGAAGGGCAGATAAAGCGCTTCCCAGATCAAGTAAAGTTAAAGGAGTTCATCATCACCAAGCCCTTATTACATGAAATGTTAAAGGGACTAATCTAAGGGAAAAAAAAAGATGATAAAAAATGTGAACAGTAAAATGACAACAAACTCACAACTATCAACAACTGAACCTAAAAAACAAACTAACTAACTAAGCAAACAGCTAGAGCAGGAACAGAATCACAGAAATGGAGATCACATGGAGGGTTATCAGTGGGGAGGGGTAGGGGGAAGAATGGGGGAAAAGGTATGGGGAATAAAAAGCATAAATGGTAGGTACAAATAGGCAAGGGGAGGTTAAGAATAGTATAGGAAATGGAGAAGCCAAAGAACTTATATGTATGACCCATGGACAAGAACTAAGTGGGAGAATGCTGGTGGGAGTGGGGTGCAAGACAGAAGTGAATAAAGGGGAGGAAAAAGTGGGACAACTGTAATAGCATAATCAATAAATATATATTAAAACAAAACAGTAGAATCTAGGCAGTTGAGTACACAGTTTTAACTTCGCTGTATACTTGAAATTTTTCCTAACAAAATGTTGGAGAACAGGAGTACTTATCTTTTAGAGAATATATTGAAAAACTTATGGATAAAATTATGCAATGTCTGATTTGCTTCAAAATCATATGGAGGAACAAGTGTGAGGGAGAAGAGAGGAAAGAAGATTGGCCAAGAGATCTTAACTGTTGTAACTAGAAATGGGTACATGGGTACCCATGGGTAACTGTTGTAACTAGAAATGGGTACAGTTCAAGCTGCTATAACAGGACACCATTGATTGAGTGGCTTAAACAACAAACTTATTTCTCACAGTTCTAGAGGCTGGAAGTTCAAGATCAAGGTGCTCACAGATTGAGTGTCTAGGAAGAGCCCTCTTCTTGGTTGGCATTCACCATCTCTTGTTGTATCCCCATATGGTAGAGAGAAAGAGAAAGCAAGCTCTTTCTTTTCTCTTCTTTTAAGGGTGCTAATTCCATCATGTGGCTCCACCCTCATGACCTAATCGACTCCCAAAAGCACCACCTCCAAAAACTGTCACTGGGTTTGGAGTTTAGGGGTGAGGGGCACACCAACATTTAATCAATAGCAGGAGTTTCTTTTACTATTTCTATTTTTGTGCATATGTTTGGAACTTCCATAATAAAAAAATTTTTAGAAATGAAAAAAGGGGAGTAAACTTTAGATATCTGATGTCAAAATAAATGTCATTTTCATGATGTCATTTTTCATTCAGTCACCATGAGTTGAAAGGAAGTTCACTAGAATTAGTACAAAGGTAAGAAGAAAAGAAAGAAGAGAAAGCTACACGCTAATCCTTGAACCTGAAGAAGCTTTCTATCTCATCTTCAATTGTCTCATTTCTCTCCTTTGAGATCTAATGTTGACCTTCTATGTTTAATGATGATAATTAAGAGATGTCTGTTTTGTTAGCTATTTGAAAGATGAAAGCATCACAGTTCTCTGGAAGAGAGACAGTTATTACTGGGGGGTTCAAAGGAGGAAGTAGATAATGTGCTACATTGTGAGAAATGTTTAAAGAGGAAATGATATATAAATAAATTTTTTAAAGTAAAAAAGATAAAGTCTTAAGGGGAAATATACTAATTTCTCAAGCATATTTATGGATTAGAAAACTTCAGATTAATACATATTTCATCATCACATAATAATATAGGAGAAGTAAATATTTTAAAGCATATTCTTTCATTTCTGCTATTTCTGAAAATCTACTGTTTTTCCTGTGGCAAAACTATAATTCATGCTCCAGTGAGATCCTCCCTGGCAATGTTATAGAGTGACTTTACTATACAGAGCTCAAAATGGCTTTAGGAATTTATTCTTACTCAGTTTCACATCTCTGTAAGGCAGGTGGAAAGAATTACTGTCCTCATTAAATAAATTTTCAAACTAGTGCCTTATTTTAATTGTTACAAAGACAAGATTACAAATATCTTTGAGTATTATTAAAGATGACCAATTTGATTAATCCATTAGTCACACTACTTCTGAATTTATGAATTTATATTGACTTTTTATTCCCTCTAACATTTGCTATTAAATATCTACTGAGTTACTAGTTTCAATACCTCCTAAACCTTATTATTTCCCCTTTTCCTCATTTCCACTGATTCCATGATTTCCTCAAATCAATATCTTCTTATCCATTTCCACTGCTGTAACCATTATACTTTCTTATTAAAGAAATGCCTTAACAGTCTCCTGACCATCTATGTTGTGATAGTCTTTATTCTAAAGAGTCTTATCCATGCACATAAATTTTCTTCTAACAACACATCAAGAATTTTACAACCACTTCTGGGAATATGTCTGAAGAAACCTGAAACAATAATTCAAAGGAATATATGCATCACTATGTTCTTTGCAATGTTATTTACAATAGTCAGGATTTGGAAGCAACCCAAGTGCCCATCAGTAGATGAGTGGATAAAAAAGCTATGGTGCGTTTACACAATGGAATATGTAAGAAGAAGAAATCTTACCTTTTGCGACAGCATCAGTGAACCTGGAAATTACTGTGCTAAGAGAAATAAGCCAGTCTGTCTATGGCCATACCACCCTGAACACACCCGATCTCATCCGAAATAAGCCAGTCAGATATTTGACTTATATGTAGAATATAATAAACAAAATAATTTAACAAACAAAATAGAAACAGAAGCATAGATACACAGAACAGACTAACAGCTGTTAGAGGGTAGTAGGTGGGGTTTGGATGAGAAAAGGTGAAAGGATTAAGGAAAATGTATATATATATATTTATATATATATGACACATAGACATGAACAACAGTATAGTGATAGCCAGAGTGAAAGGGCCATTGGGGGAGGTAGTGGTGGGCAAAGGGAGGGTAAATCGGGACGGCGAGAGACTCAGCTGTGGGTGACGAGCACTTGATGTATGCGGATGATATTTTACTGAGTTTTACACCTCAAACCTATATGGTTTTGTTAACCAAAGTCACCCCAGTAAATTCAACTTAAAAAAGAACATTCAAGGCAATAAAAAAAGAAAAGAAAAGAATTTTTACTAACATATGTACAAATAATTTCACACATTAAAAATTTTCGGAATGTCCTCCTTTGATTCAAAACACAATGGCGTCACATTGTGCGTATCTTTAACTTACAATGACTCTTCTGAATTCCCTGAAGAATCTAAGGGAAAGGAAAGTAATCAGTAGGCTTTCTACTCACAGAGCTTATGCCTAGGAATGATTAATATGAAAGTGACTTCCATCTGACTAGTCCTCAGTCTTCTCAGTCCCATCGTGCTTCTCCTGACAAAAGCATATCTCAGTAGGAAAACATATTCCAAAGTGTGAATAAGTATATTCTTTGTAAAACATATCCTTTACCCTCATGTCAATCATTTTGTTAGAAGCACAACTTAAGAAATGGGTAATTTGGTGTATATATATGTATACATATATATATATTAGAATAGTTCAGATTTATAGAAAAGTTGTGAAAATAGTACAGAGATTTTACATATACCCTGTGCACTCCACATACAGTTTTCACTATTGTTAACATCTTACATTAGTATAGTACTTTTGTCACACTTAATGAACCAATATTAGTACACAACTATTAATAAAGTAAATACATTATTCAGATTTTTTTTTAAGTTTATACCCAATGTCTTTGCATCGGTCAAAGACTCCATCCACAAAACCATATCACATTTACTTGTCATGTCTCTTTAACCTCCTGTTGGCTCTGATACTTCTTCAGACATTCCTTATTTATTCCTTATTTTTAAGGACCTTGTCAGTTTTGAGGAATACTAGACAGATATTCTGTAAAATGTTTCTCAGGTGATATTGATCTGATATTTGCCTCATGATTAGATGAGAGTTACTTTTTTGGGAGGGTGTATAAACTGCAAAGAAGACCCACAGACAAAAGCAATATTCCCATTTCATCATATCAAGAGTACATGCTGGGGGTAGTTCAAGAAGACTTTGTGAGAAGATCCTAAACTCAACTCCTCCTATGAACACAACTAATTTACAGCTACATATGTATGGAACAATTTCCTATGAAAAATACCTGAAAAATAGCTGAACACCTTCACTACAACAAAAAATAAAAGGGGCACAATGAGATGAGTAGGAGTGGCAGAGATGTGGTCTTGCCAAAAACTCCACCCCCAGCATGGCTACCCATAATGGGGAAGGATCTTACAAGTATGGAGCTTTTCACTTAGGACTGAGGGATTGTACCCTCCATCAGACATCTCAGACACTGACCAACACTAGAGTGGTGAGCTTCTAAAATGCCTGGTTTTGAAAACCAGCAAGGCTTATGCCCAGGAGAACCAAAGAGCATTAGGAAACAGAGGTTCCATGGGAGAAAGGTTTGTACACAGAATCACTCAACTTGGAACCAAATGCAAAAGAAGCAGTTTGAAAGGACCTATATGTAAAGAAGATTCATTTGCTAACTTTAAAGCACCTCCTAGAACTGACAATAACCAGAGGGAAGGAGGGAGGGGGATATAGGGGGAAAATAAGTAAA
This sequence comes from Mormoops blainvillei, assembly GCA_004026545.1. Taxonomy (NCBI): domain Eukaryota; kingdom Metazoa; phylum Chordata; class Mammalia; order Chiroptera; family Mormoopidae; genus Mormoops; species Mormoops blainvillei. The sequence goes on from PVJD01004984.1 coordinate 41,731, forward strand.
TGAGTGGATAAAAAAAAGTGTGGTACATTTACACAATGGAATACTACACAGCATAAAGGGACTTCTTTAAGCTTGAAAAGAAAGGGCACTAGCTAATAACAAGGAACGTATAAAATTAAACATCTTACATGTAAAAGTAAATATACAGTAAAGTTAGCAGATTATTCACAAAGCTAGCATGCAAGTTATAAAATAAAAGTAGTAAAAATGCCTATAACTACAACATTTAGTTAAAGGATACACAAAATAAAAAGTTTAAGAGGGTGAAATGAAAAACATAAAACAGAGTGGGTGGTAAAATATATGCCTAATAGCAACTGCAAGGTAAAACTTATAGTAGAACACAAAGGTAATAAAAGTGAAACCTAAGCAAAACACTATAGAAAGTCATCAAACCACAAGGGAATAAAGCAAGAGAAAAATAAAGGGATAGAGAGAAACTACAAAAAAGTCACAAAACAACGAATGGCAATAAGTACATTAAATAGTAACTTTACATGTAAATGAACTAAATTGTCCAATCAAAAGATAGAGAATGACTGAATGAATAAAAATAAAAAGACCCAGTTATGCGCTGCCTATAGAACCTGACTTCAGATATAAGAATACACACAGGCTGAAAGTGAAAAGATGAAGAAAGATGTTTCATGAAAATAGAAACCAAAAGAAAGCTGGGACAGCTATATTTACAGATCAGATAAAATGTCTTTAAAACAAAGATGATAAGAAAAAATATTGATGGAAGTTAATAATGATTAAGAGTCAACCTAGCAAGAAGGTATAGCATTTGTAAATATTTATACACCCAACATAGGAGTACCTAAATATACAAAGCAAAAATTAAAAGACATAAAGGGAGAAGTTGAGAGCATCACAATAATAGTAGGTGAATTTAATGACCCTCTTACATTAATGGACAGATTATCCAAACAGAAAATCAATAAGAAAACAGCCTTAAGCTATACAGTAGATCATATGAATTTAATAGATATGACAGAACATTCCATTCAAAAGCAGTGGAATACACATTCTTCTGAAGTGCACACAGAATATCCCCCAGGGTAGACCACATGTTAGCCACAAAACATGTTCAATAAATTTAAAATGACTGAAATCATAACAGTCAGCTTTTCTGACCAAAATGGTATGAAACTAGAAATCAATTACAAGAAGAAAACTGGAAACAATCACAAAAACATGGAGAATAAATAATATGTTACTGAACATACAATGAGTCAACAAAATCAAAGACATCAAAAATAACTTGGACAAATGAAAATGGAAATAGAACATACCAAATCTATTGGATGCAGCAAAAGTAGTTCTAAGAGGGAAGTTTTTAGTAATTCAGGTTTCCCTCAAGAAACAAGGAAAATCTCAAACAATATAATTTTACATGTAAAGGAACTAGAAAAAGCCCAAAGTTAGTGTAAGGAAGGAAATAATAAAAATCAGAGTGGAAATCAATAAAAAGGAGACTAAAAGGAAAACAGAAAAAGAATTAATGAAACTAAGAGCTGGTTCTTTGAAAAGGTAAACAAAATTTACAAACTTTTAGCTAGACTCTAAGAAAAAAATGAGTAGGCTCAATAAATAAAATCAGAAATAAAGAGTATTTACCACTGATACATAAATAAATGCAAAGAATCATAAGATACCACTATTGACAACTATAAACCAAAAAATTGAACAATGTAGAAAAAAATGAATAAATTCCTAGAAACATAAATTTTCCAGGAATGAATTATGAAGATTTCGATGCACTGTAGCACTGGTGGAGGTCAGCTACATACAACTTAACAAACATTTCATGGAAATATGATGGTAATTTTTATCTTACCATGTTTTAGAAAAATCTTATGAAAGACCTGAACTCCCCCAGTCTATAATCCCCCATTTTTCTAGTTATAGGCTATTGTCCATCACCCACATCCAAATTTTCGCAAGCCAGACCACTAATCACTCGGTTGTTAAGTGTAGCCACGTGACTATGACCGAGTTCTCCCCATGGAACTGGAAGCAAAAACTAAGCACATTTTTGTCACTTCCTTAAAAGATAAGCAATTTTGATCTCATTCCACAGTCTGGACCATAGTCTTGCTGCTGGTGAGCATCAGTTAATCAAGCAGACCATGAAAAATTGAGCGATACTGAGCAAGAGTAGGTCACTTGCATATCCTGAAACGCTGGCATTTCTCTATAAGTTAGGTAAGGCTCTATTTTTGGGCAGCTCTGTAAGAGTAGTTTAGCTTATACTTTGATAAAAATAACTTTGAGGAGTTGCACTAACTTGTACTGATAGACATATAATGCCTATATGTTAAGATTATTTCAGTTTTAGACCACCTTCGCCAGCCTGACCAGAATTCTGCTTTATACCTATAGTTTCACCTAATTATTGTTGGTGCTTTCTCACTCTCAAAAGCGACCTTGTTTAAAATATAAGTTATATAGCAACCTTGGTTTTAAGAAACTCTGCTTGACTAATAATACAGCAAAAGTGTAAGAGGCTTCTACTGAAAGTTAAGTTCTTTCAGGTATAGGTCAAAATCATAGTACCTTTATAAATTTAAAGCACAAGGACAGAGCATTTCATTAATATTGTACACATTATTATACATATATAATAATATAATCTATGTTTAATTAGAAGGTAAAAGACTAAATAGGCAAGCCTAATCTAGAATGATTTATTTCTTTTATTTCTATTCAAATCATTTATAGCTTCTCCAGTCTCTTCTGGCATCTGAAAATCAGTGAGCCAGGAATTCTATAGTCCATTGGCAAGTACCTATCACTGTTCAAGATGTCTGAATAAGTGAAATAATTTATCAGTTAAATTAATTGCCCAGGAAATATCAGAATTGGCAGATGATTCTCTCAATAGTGATTCACATTGATAGAAAAATAAAAATTCTGGCTCTTTTAATTAAGTGAATGCACCACTAAATCCAAGACTCTGTCCCTTGCAGTTTCTTTAAGGAGCAAGAGTGCTTTTGGTCTGTTTTTGTTGTTGATGTTTTTGTTTTTTTGTTTCTCTTCGATGGCATAAATTTTTGCCACTTTTCTTCCTTGCCTTAATCGGGTAGATATCTCTAAAGATCGCTGCCTTGGAAACTGATTAATCTTTAGGCATTAAAGCTCTCCACTGACATTGCACAAAAGCTTCTGGGATTTGTTCATTAGCCTTGAGATGGGAAGATTTAGATAAGCACAACTGAACTTCAACTCTATCCTTAGGGTATAATCAACAAGGCAAGGTTTTACAGAATCTCAATACTAATACTTTCTTCATTCAGATACATTTTCATTATTGAGATTTTGCAGGACTACATACATCTGTCTTAATAACACTCAAAACTGCTAATATAAGTCTTGGGAATATTATGCAATTGGAAGATGTTATCAGTAACTCCTTCCTATTATTTTTTCAGTGATTGAAAGTGATGTAGCTAGCTTTAAGAGATTTACCAAGTTGTTTAATTCTTCTTTTTCTCTAAACCACACTCAGCAATAGATATGTGTTCTATGACTTAAGAATTTTTATTTATATCATTACATTTCAGCCTGTGTTTTTAAAGATTTTTTAAAATTACCTTATGACTTATTTTTTTTCCCTTAAACTTACTGGTTATCAACAGCTTACATCAGTGGCCAATGCTCTCACATAACAGCACATACCCTGCACTAAACTAAATTTCAGACCTTGCACGTTCCTATGGTGCTCTATAATTACAGTGCTTAAAATTCCATTTAAATATAAGCATAAAACATTGCACCCTATCAACTTTGCTATTTTTCCCCAAACTAAATAAAATTAAATGTATAAAAAGGAACAAACTAATACTCTGTAAAATTTCCCTTGGTTCATTCCACATGCATTATGTACCCATATCGACCTCTCATTTTCCTCTTCTTTTTCATATTGGAGAAACAACAATAAATTTATATCTAGTTATTATTATTTTTCCTAAATTTAAAATTCAATCACTACAAGGAAAAAAGGATTGACATAATTCAGAATTTACTCATTCTTAAGTCTCATTAGGTTTCTAGTCCTGATTTATTTTAAATCAAAATAAGGTGTGTTAGAAGTTATTTCAGTGATTCTTTATATTTATTTTAAACTGAGTTTCTTCTATGAATTTCTACTTCTCAATGAAATTCTATGGTAAAGCAAATACTAGAAAAATAAAAATTAAAAAGATCATTAGAAGACATATGTAACAAAGCACATATACCAATGCTTTTCAATGTATTTCAAAATATTTTTATTGAGCACTTTCCAGTTTCAGGCACTAACTATAGTAAAATATATAATTTATTACAAAAGAGACTGGGACTAGTGTTCTTAAAAGCACATAAATGCATTTCCATGGAAATACAGAGAAATACATGTTTAAGTCATGTTGGGATCTGTGAGAATGTACTCTGGAACACATTCTAGAATGTTCCAGATTTGAAAATATAAATGTACCAGACACAGTTGTGGACATTCCTCAACAAGGTCATCTGATAAAGCAGGATGTCTTCAGAGATTAGTAAGTGGCAAGCAGGGCTAGACCAGGGCAGTGAATTGCTAGATAATGTAGGCAAAACAAACTGAAACTGTATTGTGGTGGTCATGTGTGTGTTTTTTCCTCATAATGAAGTGCCTGGACTTAAGCTAAGTGAGTATTCCAAAATTTTTCAGCAAAACATAGATATTCCTATAGATGTAATACATATTGGAAGAGATAAGAAATCTGGAGTTCACCTAATCTAAACTGTCATACTCCAGAAAAAAGTAAGGCAGGTGTATTGCTGAACTTAATAATTCACAGATGGTGACAAATTTCTATTTCACTTGAAGAATCTAATACAGGGCAAATGTACTGCAAATATTCTACACATATCTGGTAAATATATTTATTTAAATGAATTTTTCCCAAACCCTATTTCTGAAAGTCTCTTTTTTATTTCCTATTTTTAGATGATAGATTTTTTTTTTATTATGGTAAAATATACATAGTATCAAACTTACCACTTTAGTGATTTTCAAGTGTATAGTTCAATGACATTAAGTACCTTTGCGCCGTTGTGTAACAATTGCCACTACCCACCTGCAGCACTTTTCACCTCCTCATGGAGTTCAAACTCCATATCCATGAAATAATAACTCTCCTTCCGTCCCTCCTCCCAGCCCTTTGCAACCACCATTGTACCTTTTGTCGCTATGAGTTTGACGATTCTTGTACTTCATGTAAGTGGAATCATAAACTAATTGTTCTTTTGCAACTGGCTTATTTAAATTAGTACAATGTCTTCAAAGTTCATCCATGTTGTAGCATGTGTCATAATTCCCTTCTTTTATAAGGCTGAATAATATTGCACTGTATGAAGATACCAAATTTTATTATTCATACTACAAATCCTTGGTTCATCTTTTAAGTATTGTGAATAATACTGCTATGAACATGGTTTTACAAATATTTTTGAAGTTTCTGCTTTCAATTTATCTCATCTCATTTCACTTATTACCTTTTTTAAAAAAACATTTAAATCCTATTTATCCTGTGACATTAATCTGTTTCCTCTTCTGTTTTACCTTCCTTCTGGCTTGCAGATCAAATAGTCAAAAACTCCCTGACTCAAACATATCCATTATCTTTGATTTTGGTTTGTAGTTCTCATTATACCTCTGTTTTCCAGACAGAGATCTTCACCATTAACCTCAACTTCATCATAACTATCAGTCCTATGACAACTATTTTAACCATCACCAACAGAATCTTACATTATAACAAAACTTACATAGTGACCCATGTCATTAAGCAGCACCCACTGCATCAGTATTTGTAGGTTGATTCTCCATAGATAGCAGATGGACATAGATATCTGCCAACACATAGATCTATCATCAATGTAAATACTAGACTCTCCTTGAATATCACATTCAATAATGCATTCATTAACCTATGATTTGGCATATTTATGTCCCATGAATTGAGATTTTACCAATGGGAGAAGGAAACTGGATAGATGCAGCAAATACATTCCCCATTCTTCCTGTTCCTGATCAAATGTTATCTTTCACAGCCATTCCATGGAATCTCTTCATAGGTGTTTCAAATGTCCAATCAATCAATAGCGATTTCTTGAGAAGCTATAGGGCTGGTCTGGTATAATCCACCTTGCATTTGCTTCTCTCCTTATCAGATTCACTTCTCTTTTTCCATCACCCTCACTGGCAAAGAGGTTCTTAATGATAATCTCTAAAATCCTGTCTAGAATGGTACTCTGGATACCAAATGTCATAGTCATGAATTATTGAAAAATGGAGCCATGTGTAAACCTTTATTTCAGGGTTCTATTTTGCATTTTATGTTACTTGTTACCAAGATAAGGATAGCTATTTTAATATACTTTCCCCCCAGATGTCTCCTTTGGTTTCCACTCCTTTGTAATCAGAAGCCTATACTCTCTACAGAAGATATTCTATGTCCTTCCCATTTTCTTTGAGGATTCAAACATTTGGGAGTGGCTTATAGTTTTTAGTCAACATGGGCACTAAATCATTTTCTGGAATGAATCATCTACCTTCCACTTTGCAACTCTCAAGATACGTATGCAACTATGATAGGTTTTCTTCCAGAAGACACACTTGCAGACACAATGCCTTTGTGTGTGCTGCAGTCCTTGCAGAATGTTTAGGAGGTAGTACCGCTATATATTTTGGTACAATTGGTTCATCTAAATAATCAATGACTCCTAATTTTTCAAGTCTCTTCTTCTATGGGTTTTTTCAGAAATACAAATTTCTCAATATTGTTTTGCAGAGAGGCTTAGCTCTCCAAATCCTCCTGGGCTCTAGCTCATCTTCATGAGCTGTGCCTTCTGGATGTGATGTGCTAGCCACTGGGTCACCTATCTATGTGCCTGTAACAAAGTGGAAGGGGTTTTTAAATTTATCTGTTTCTTTATTTTTCTCCAATTATTTTCAGAAAATCTACATTAGTAGAACAGAATCTTATTTCCACAATGATTTTAAATGTTTTCTTTTTTCTTTCTTTTTTTACTGTTCAAGTACAGTTTTGTCCATTTTCCTCCCACCATGAAGTATACTTAGGTTGTGCACCTAAAACAAATATAATATGTCAACTGTATTTGAAAAAAAATTCAAGTAAAAAAAAAATAAAACCTACATGTAATTTTGCATGACTTCCAATAAGAAAATTCAGTAAAATAGTGTAGACTGAGGGCTATATTTAAAGGGTAGTTATTTAATAAAGTATATGGCATCACTAATATTTATAATATTAAATAAAATAAAATAAAATTTTTGACGTTTCAGGTTTAAAAATAAAGTAGAATTGGGTGCAGTTCTGGTTCACAGAATTTTTTTCTCTCCTACACACACACTATATATATATAAACACACACACACACACACACACACACACACCCCACACACGTATAGTTATGGGTATGGTTGTTTATGGTAATTGTGAAACATCTCTCAGTTAGTTTGTTCTCAGTTCACTAGTTTAGTTGGCAGGGTGGCCTTATTCAGTAGGTGTCTTGAGGGTCCCAGTGGTGCAGTCTCCTTGATCACTTGAGCCAGGTGCTCATGGAGTGTCCCTTGTGTAGATTGTGTGTGCCCTCCTGTTGTATCTGAGACTCAGTTACTGTTGTCTCTTCTGTTGGTGAAATTTACTCTCAGGTTGGTTGGCTGTGTGAACTGACCATGACCGTAGCATACGAGCTGCCATGTAGATGTTGACCCCATGGAGCATAATTCACCCCAGCCAGGTCTGGTACTTTCAAGAGACTTCTTTTTGGGTGTGCTGCTTGTAGAGTTAATACGGCCGTGGTCTGTTGTGGTCTGAACCTGATCACTCAGTGCGTTGGTTCTGGGCCTCTTGGGAGGGACTCTATTGAAGCTCAGTGTCAGATATTGACTGTGACCAGGCTGGGACTACCTGTTAGGATCTACAAAGTATATGTGGTATACAGTTTACAGTAAGATTGAAATCAGCAACTGCCATTTTATTTAAAAATATGAAAAAAATTGAGATACAAGAATTCCAAGGAGAACTATTATGTTTGTCAAATTCAGACTGAGTTTTACATAGTGCTCATTGAATATATTTTTATTATATTTAGTATTTTGTAAGTAAATAATAGGTTTTGATTCATGAATAAATTTACTCCCAAAGAATCAATGCAAGGACAAAATTTGCCTACACGTGTAAAATTAGGAATGAGGTGAAATAAGCCAAGATTTCCAAGAAGACACATTCTTTAATATCTGTAAGTCTACAATTATGTATATAATATATATGCATATGATAAAAATATAATATATATCTAAATATAATCAATCTACAAGAGGACAATTGAAAGAACACTCACTCTCTTCAATGCAAAATGCACTGGGCCAATAGTAGAGCGATTTTATAAGACTGCTGAAGTCAGAAAGAAAAATGAATATGAAGCAAGTGGACATGCACTTCAAAAAGGTACTAGAATAGACGGTGCTTCTCTTCACCTGTCATACTGAAATGTGTCAGTGCCCTCTTCCATCCATCCCTGATTGTGATTCCATTTAATTATTCACTAATACCAAAAATACTTTATGAATTAAGATTTACCTATAACCTTATTAATGATAACTTTAGTTTAACTCTACCATCTTATATGTATTTATGTTTCAGAGCACATTTATCTACTAAAAAGTTACTTTATTTATGAAAGCTTAATGTTTTGATTAGTATTACTCAAATTCATCAGTGTCTTGTTATAATAAGGCAAATCAAAAGTATTAGTTGGGGGTTCTGTCTAGCAGAATAGCAATTTTCCTATTAACAGTGATCATTGCCAAGATCCAACAGGCTCTTGACTTTTAGGAAAGGCATCGTGCTTACTTAACTGCATTGTTCTGCTGTTGATCTCTATTTAATTTTATACATAGAAAGATTGTTCTAATCACACTGACATCAAACGTAAACATGATAATGATTTTCTATTTAATATTTCAAGATATGCATTATACTTTATACACATGGCAATATATTCCCAGATTTTAGCAAATTTTAGCATATGGTGCTATTAGAATATTTTACTTTACATACCTTCAACAAGGAAGAAAGTTAGGGAACTAAAGTCTTTGCATATGTAAAAGTCATACAGTACTATTCTACTTATCCTTATGCAGTAGTCTTCCTCTAGACATGTGGCAATAGTGTAGGTTAAGATGAAGGAGAAGACACATGTTAGCCTTTCTCATGAGGCTCATATTTGACTCAATATCAGAATATGACACCACCATGCTCTTAAAATGTTGTATGACACTATTAAAAAAAAGATTTTAAATTGTTTTTACTGTCATTATTATTAATACATATTATTTCCCAGAATTAAAAAATTATGTTTCCATGAATTTTCTGAAAAAGTACTTGCAGATTCTCAATCTCCTTTTTAATTATACTACAGAATTATAGCCACTATTGTCTGCAACATACAGATAAATCCTCCACCTTCTTAAATAATACAAAAAATGTTGGTTGTATATAGCTGACATTTCCACTAGCGATTATGTCTGGTTTATTGCCTTTTTAACTGCTGTGTGAAATCACATCTTTCATCAGGTAAATATTAGAGGTGTAACTTTTATTTACTCCCACCAGCATTGTTGGTGATTAAGTACAGCTAAACTTCACCCTGAGTGTTTCTGTTAGGTTAGAAAACATAATTTCTAAATGTTGATACCTATAAAGATAACAGGAAAGGCTATTTGGAATTGAGATTTAATTTGTTCATGAAAAAACTGCTCCTTCTTCTCTTCTTTCGTTTTCTCCTTCTCCTCCCATGCACAGTGGTAAGTTAAGTGCAAACACTCTCCTGTTGAAGTTTTTTGGAATAAACAACTCCGGAGAAAACAATCTCAGTCATCAACTATGTATCTCACAATACCTGGGGGTCAGATATTTGCACAGTGTGTGTGCACATGCTTGCACCTGTACATAAGTGTGTGTTTCTCTGTGTGTGGACAGAGAAGGGTATTAATAGAGCTAGAAGTGTCCACATTTCCAGCACCATCAATAAAAGCACATGATAGCAAATTGTAGGAAAAATATCCTTTCTATCCATAGACAAACTTCTCTAAAGTAAACGTGTTGTATAGTTATGTTGTGTATGTTTCAAGTTTTCCTCAGGATCATTAAGTTTTAGGAACTTCAAACAATAAGAGGTATCTACACATGAGCAACTCTTTACAAATGAGATGTCTTCTCCTTGAAAATTTCAGAACCATTAAATCTTGACAATACTTATTCAGAAAGAAGAAAGCTAAGAGACATTTTATCTTTTTGGTATAATCCCAAGTATATGTCTAACTCTCAGGAAAATTTCTAAAGCTACGTATCAGGGAAAAAATAATTCTAATAAAAATCCATACATACTTCATGACTTGACTTCATTATCTCACGTAGGATAGAAACAAACAAACAAACCAATACAGGACAATCACAGCAACAACCAAAAAAGTAAATATAAATATACTTGCTTATGCAGATCTATATGCAAATGTACACCAAAACATAAACCTATGAGTCAGGAGCTCTGTATAGCTTATCTTTTGGTAAAAGTTTATATTTATATCCTTATATGAACTTAAAAATTATGTATTTAAAAGTTAAGGCAGAAGCTCCTTATCGAAATTTCAATTAGGCCAATATTTATATGTTCTGTTATACTTAAAAATCAACAATTCTGTTTTATGTATGCAACGCTGTAATGTATATAGTGCATGCTTTAAAGTGCTGAAAATCCTTTAGAGATTCTTGGTATTTAGAATAAGTTTAACTTGCAAAGAGGAGAAAAAGAACTATGAAAACAACAGCGACAACAGATATTCTCTCTCAGCCATGTGGAGGGACAAAAATGGAGTGAGCTCAAAGCATAGCATTATTATATGTGGGACACTCTGGGCTAAAATTGACTGAAACAGAAAAGAATATCTTTGGTCTGATGAAATAGTAAATCTTTAATTAGGTCGAAGATTTGCAGTAGAGATCAACATACCAGACTGACAGTTGGGATTCTGTCAGAAGATTGTCAAGTAGTGTATTACCCAAAAATGACATGGAATTGGAAACTGAATGACAGAAATTGGCAGAAATATAATTTCACAAGATATATATCTTTAACGATAATTAAGCATAATAGCAAGGATAACTTGCTGAGAAACCTGGAATGTGTTCTCTTATTCTAGCTTTATCTTTCTTTGGGATGTTTAAGTAAATTAATAGTAATCTTTTGAATAAATTAAATGTATATTTGTATCTTGCTAAAGCCCTAAATTGACAGGATACTCAGCCAAAACTCTGCCAATAATCAATTGTTTTACAATTAATTTGTGTAGCATAATTGTTAAAGTTATGAAATATTTAAAATGCAAAAAAACCTAATATTTACTGGGATCAAGCATATCATATTGTAAAAATATTAGGCTGTGTCAAGGATACTGTATGTGATATATTTAGTGGTTAGATGTTTGTTGTGCCTGAAACTGATCTTCAAAAATGGGACTTTTATTTCTTAAATGAGGTAAGTACCTGTAGGTTTCCAGAGGCTATTCAGAATGTTTTTTTCTTTGCCTGGATTTGGAAGATCTTTAAAAATCCATATACATTTCTGGTGCTGTTTTTAAGTGTTTAAGTCTATGAGTTTCTCTTCAATACAGTGACTTAGTCTTTATTATAGTTTCAAATAAAAACTTAGAAAAATAAGACAACAATAATAGAAGGAAAAAATAATGAAGATAACAAAAATGAGTTAGCTTGTTAAGTTCACCTGAGAACTAATTTTTAAGGGAAAAACAATTAACTGTTTATGAAAATAAGAGAAAACAAGCACACAAATTTATAAATATTAAAAGTTAAACAAAAAAGGAAAATAAATCTTAAAAAATTTAAGAGAAATATGCTAAATTATATGAATGTACATTTGACTACTTGAAAATGTGAATAGTTTCATAAGGAATCATACTACAATTTGTCAAAAGAGATAGGAGTAAAAATGGAATACTAAAATATACACAATACTAAATATTGCTGGAGAGGGAGGAAAATGGAACAAAGTATAAATAGGTCAGTCAGATAAAATAAAATAACACGATTACTTAAACAGAAATTACCACTAATCCTATTAATATAAATGGTTTGCATTCTCAAACAAAACTATCAAAATTAGAAAACAGAATAAAATGGAAGATCCAATTATAGTTGTCAAAAATAAATATGTTTTATATATAAGAACACAGATAAGTTGGACATAAGAATTTGAGTCTATACATATAACTATATAAATAATATTTCTATATTTGTGTACAAGGTCTGTTTGGAAAATGTCCAACTATTGTTGACATAAAAGAATAGCCCTGACTGGTTTGGCTCAGTGGATTGAATACCAGCCTGTGAATTGAAAGGTCGACGGTTTGATTCCTACTTGGGGCATGCGCTGGGGCTGCAGGCCAGATCCCCAGTTGGGGATCTGAGAGAAGCAACCAATCGATGTTTCTCTTGCATATTGAGTTTCTCTCCACGTTTTCTCCTTCTGTTTCCCCTGCTCTAAAAATAAATAAAAATAAAATCTTTAAAAGTATATAATGAGAACAGTTTGTGTGACATCAACACACCCTGGCAACCAAGGAGAGTGGACTGGAATGCACATGCATGAACAATATGACTTCACTGTACTAGTCATGTGCACTGTTTGGCTGCCACATTTAAAATGACTGAGTCAGTAGAGCAACAAATCTACATCAAATTTTGTGCTATGCTTGAACATTCCTCCACAGAAACTATTCAGATGATTCAGAAGTCCACAGCTATGAGCAACTAGTGATTGGCAGCCTCATCATGACAAGGCACCCCCTCATGCATCACATCTCATACAGAGTTTTTGGTGAAAAATCAAACCCCCCAGGTGACTCAATCTCACTACAGCCCAGATTTGGCCCCCTACAACCTCTGGCTTTTCCCAGAACTAAAATCACCTTTGAAAGGGAAGACCATGAATGAGATTCAGGAAAATACGATAGGACAGCTGATGGTAATTGGGGGAACTGTGTGAAGTCCCCAGGTGCCTACTTTGAAGGGGACTGAGGGGTCATAGTCCTATGTACAATGTTTCTTGTATAATATTTTTTTCAGTAAACGTCTATTGTTCATAGTACATGGCTAGATACTTTATGGACAGACCTCAATAATTAAAAACTTGAGTCATCTGATAAAAAATAAATGTCAACCATGTCCTAGGTATATTTAACAGTTGCCTCTACTGGGGAAAAAGGGACAACAACAACCTCCACTATTGGAAATGCTATAGTTCTTAACAAAATAATAGCAAATTAAATTAATAATATGTAAGAATGTTAATACATCATCATAACTATACATCATAATGTATAGTTATCAAAATCTAATAAGGTTGATTTAATATTCAAAAATCAGTTGATGAATATACTACCTGTTCAAAGCAAAATAATATATATATGATAATGTAATGGGAATATACACTAAGTACCCTGAAACACCAATTCAAAAGAACTTATGTAACCTTATATTCAAAGCCTCACTATTTACAATGCCCAAGTGTTGGAAACAACCTAAGAGTCCATCAGTAGATGAATAGATTAAGAAACTGTGGCACATTTACACAGTGGAATACTACACAGTTAAAGAAAGAAGGAACTCCTGCCTTTTGCAACAGCATGGTTAGTACTGGAGACTATTATCTAAGTGAGATAAGCTGGTCCATGAAAGACAAATACCATACGATCTCACTTATAAGAGGAATAATGAACAAAACAAACTAATGAGCAAAACAGAACCAGAGATGTGGAAATATGGAAGAGACTGACAGTTGTTGGGGGGAGTGGGAGAGGGGAATGGTGGAAAAAAGTGGAAGGGACTAGTCAAGGAACATGTATGGATGACTCATGGACATGGACAATGTGTGGGGAATGGCCTTTAGGAGCAGGGTGGGCTGAGAAGAGGAGGGCAAAGGGGGAAAATTGGGACAACTGTAATAGAATAAACAACAACAACAAAAAAACACTTTAACACTTAACTCTAACTGAATAATAGACCTATACATAAACCGGAAAAGCTAAGCCCAAAATCATTTTGGAAGGAAAATTTTGAGGGAAAATGCCTTTTCAATTTTAGGATAGGTTAAAACTCTGCAGGACAAAAAACCAGGACATATATAAGATAAATTGGATTTTATTAAAATTGAAAATGTTCACTTTTCAAATGACACTTTAGAAAGTGCAATGGTGGGCAAGATACTGGAAGAAAATACAGGATGGGGCAAAAGTAGTTTAGAGCTGTGCATGCACAGGCACCATTTAGCCTTGTATTATTATTGATTAACTATTTTATTATTAATTTGCATTACAACTATAAACCTACTTTTGTCCGACCCCGTATACAAAAAATCCCTTGTAACTCAATAAAGATAAGACAAACAATCTTTAAAACTGGGCAAACATTTGAACAGAAACTTTAATGAAGTGGACATGCATTTAACCAAAAAGCATATAAAAAGATGCTTAATATCAATAGTTGGTAGGAAATGAAAATTGAAATCGCAATGAGATATCATTATACATCAATTAGATTGTCTAAATTTTAAAAAACCCTAGCAATAACAAATTTTAATGTAATTGTAAAGCAACTGGAATCCTTACACATTGTTGTAGGAATGTAAAATTCACATCTGCCTTGGAATGCAGTCACAAATGAACTTATATGACTAAAAGTCTTCTCCTTGATATCTATCTAAGAAACATAAAAAACATAAACACAGGGATACATGTACAAGAATGTCCACAGATTATCTATCCATAATAGTCAAGAATTGGAAACAACCTAAGTATATGTCAACATATGAAGGGGAAACAAATGTGGAATATCCATACAATGCAGTTCATTACAACATTAAAATGACACACTATTGATACACATGACAACAGAGATGGAACTTACAAACACATTGAAAGAGTGATGTGCATCAAACAGTAAGCTATGTATAATCCAGGTTCCTACTTTTTTTGGATATTTGAGTAACCAAAAGTAATCCATAGGACAGAAAGCACATCAGTGAGGGCCTGGGGCCAGAATGGGGAGGGGAGTTATTACAGAGGAGTGTGAGGAGACATTTGGGGATAATAGAAGTATTCTCTTTCTTACCATGGCAATGGTTACAAAAGCAAGTACCTTTGTCAAAACTCATCAAGCTGTACAATTAAAATGGGTGCATTCTACCACATGCAATTATAACTCAAAAGGTTGTTTAAAAGTTGATGATGTGTGAGAGGCAGTAGAAAATTTTGGTAATGATTTCTTGGGTAGGTGAAAGGCACTGAGGTCCAAGTGGTGAACTGGTTTTAGAAGAAGCAAATGTATCCATTATGATATGTAAGAGTGAGTATGTATGGGTTAAAGAAAAACTATTATAGGCTTTTATTGGGTAAGTCACTTGATATCTCTGCATCAGTCTCCCTATCTTCGGAAATAGGAGTAATATCTACCTCACAGGGTTGTTGTGGTGATTAATTAGCTATAACTTCTAAAGCACTTAAGGTTCTTGAAGAAGGTGCTATATAAATACAAAACAATATCTATTAAAGCTGGTTTATTTGTGAAAAAAAAGAAATAAGATGAGACTGACAACGTGAGGGGTATAGGAGAATTGTGAAGAAAGAATACAGGACAATAGAAAAATGAACTGACAGGAGAAGCATAGAACAGCCAGCCAACCAATGGTCCACCTTAAATTTACAGGTTATGGACTTAGCATAAAATTAGTCAAATGCTTGCATATATTTGCTATAGCCACATTGAAATTTTAAATATAGTTTCAGAGTAAGAGACTTTAAAATGTAACCTAAGTTTAGTGTATGGTTCAGTTACTATTTGTGTATAGTTAAAATAAACAGAGGAAAGTTAGGATTGACTTTAGAAAGAAGCACAATAATCCATCATAAGAAAAACTGAGGATATAAACATGAGAGTAAAAACAATTATAAACAATGAACTATTCAATCTAACCTGGCTGAGCAAAGAGAGAATAGCATAAATAAAGTAACTGAACAGTAAAAATTTGTTAGGGTTAATAGGTAGGGCATCTTATTACAATTCGGTTGGAAAGTTAGTAAAAGTAGTTTTAAAGTGTACAAGATTAAGTACAGTAGAATATTTGATTTGAAAAGGGTGAAAATGACAAGGTTAATTACAACTCAACCTCTGATAAATGTGAGGTTGTGACTCTGACACTAACAGGCTGTATGAACAAGTAAGTAGCCCCTCTCCTCTATCCTTCATTTTCTTTGCTTTCCCATCTTTCTCACATCTTCCTCTGTTCCTCAGTGTCTTCATATCATGAGCATATTATTTGCCTAAATCTTAGCTCTGTTTTAATAATTAAATGAATTGAGGGCACTTCACACATTGTCAGGCATTGTCAATCTTCTTAGATCTTAGCTGTGTTTTTTATTCTTTCTTTCCTCTGTCTCCTCTCTCATCTGGTCTTCCTTCTTCTCAGTACCAGTGCCAGTATGCTTAGATATTACTATGACTATTGTTACTATTTTTTATCATAATTATGGTACTATTCTATATTGTTTAATATTTAGTAGGATAGTAGGACTGCTACTAAATTTATAGTATATGCAAATTTCACTACACAGAACACATGCTTGAAAGCAAATAAATGTGTTCCTACTGATTTAGTATACTTCCATTGCTCATTTATTAGCATTGCCACATGTGTGTTATGTTTATATAAGTAAGATTGTTCTTATAACTAAGGGAGAAAAAACAAATAAGATTTAATGAGGTGATATAGATTTGACTATAATACATATTCATGATCTGCAAACCTTGTTAATATAATTTACCAAATTCTGTCAATATTAAAGAAATATTTGATATATATTGTAAATATTTGAAGTACTATGTGGGTTTTCCAATGGTAATTTTGTTAACCAAAGATTACAATGTACCAGTCATATTTTGGGGTAACATCTTTTCATGAACTTGACACTCATTGATAAATGTTGGTAGAGCCAATATATTAGTCAAGATATTAGCATAAAGCAGAAAGTGTACTCAAAGAGTTGATGTAGTAGATTTAATGAGAAAAGGTCATTTAATATAACAGATATTTACAGAGGCATGGTCAGGAATAAGCTTACTAACAAGGGACAGTGAATTCCAATAGCAGGGTACATTTATTACCACTAGACCTGAAGTGGCAAAGGAAGGATGATAGTTATAAGAACCCATTTGAAAGGTGGCACCACGGAAAATACTTCAGAATATGAGACAAAACTCTACAGGAATGCGGTAGTTACCAGAATTGTGTTGATTTAGGTGAGGGAAAGGGATTATAAAAATCTCTGAGCTCTTTTCACTGTCCTCTGATTTCCTACCAATGTTTTCCACTGGCCAAATACAACAGGAAGCTAAAGTGTTAGATAATGCGGGATGTGGAGCCTGGAGCTGTCACCTCTAGCAGAATAGAACAAGGCAGGGCGTTCTATTCTTAAATAGGGCGTTACTGGGCTCCGGAGGCAAACAAAAAAGACACCCTATGACAATAACAATCACTATCAATCAAAAGTGGCATGCACAGAAGTTTCCAAAGAAGGCCCATGTCATTATCATCTTTTACCTGTGTTTTCCTGGGAAACATGTTGCTTTTATATCACTAAACTTGCACATTATTAAATATAAATTATCTCCCAACAAAGATGGAAAAAATGTACAAATCAAAAGTGATTTATACATGTCTCTGCTCTATAATGTTAACTCAGTCAGTGTAGGTGTGATAGATGATACCTAGTATTCAGCTTATCTAATTAGTATGCATTTCTTGTCATTGGCTAGGACTGGGTAGATGCAAAAGAGAAGTAAGGCTGAGATAGGGGATATGCCAGGAGAAGGCTAATATTGAACATTTCAACATAGACCTAATACATTAAAGTATCTAAATTTATATAAATGCTCATTAGTTTCCTCACAGAAAGAAGTTCTATATAATCAGTAAGGATGGCCACTCTGTTGATTTCAGTCCTTCACCTTCTCCGTACCGCCCAGCATGACAGTGTGCTGTTGTCTCTACTTACATATAAAGCAGGTGAGGTGCAAGCCTGGAGGCCAATGGGTGCTCTCGGCAGCACAGGCATCTCCTAATTAAGTCTGCCATTTCTTTATAGTGGCAACTAAACCCATTACTGGTTGGGGCACCACACAAAAGAAAAACTTCTATCTGTGGACAAACAATTACCATTATATCAGGTTTTGGCCAGCAATTCATTCCTACAGAAAAATGACTTAATATAAATTTGAGTTTGGTTTCTCTGACCTTGATGATTCTTTCAGAATCACCATCTGACTACTTTATTTATGGCCTATGCATTTCACTTTGTATTAACTCCAGTCAGAGAAGTCATTTATCAGCCAAAGAAAGAGATCAATATCCATGGGATTCCCTGATTCAATCTTGACATAGGTTGACTAATACACAGAATCAGTTATTGATAATTTTATATAGTGCTAGTAGAGAGAATACATTAAAAGACTGAGTTATTATTTGAAAAAATGACATATATGTTTACAGCCAAGTATCAACATATAGAACTCTCCCTCCCATGGGCTGTATAAACATTGAGGAATCACCCACAGAGTAAAGGGAGTAGCTCTTATCATCTGATGATGCACTAAAAACATTGCTTCTTCCCATTTCATTCTGGGTTATTGGGTCTGGAATTGTTAGCAACTGAAAAGAAACTTTCTATGCTTGCTCCCAGTTATTGCTGATAGAGTAATGTGAGGAAATCATATCTGAGACTCCATATCTGAAACTCCGATTCTCCATCACACACACACACACACACACACACACACACACACACCCCAAAAACATCACCAGAGACTTGGAGTGCTAAAGTTGATTTAGGCCTATGGCTGTACTCAGTGGAAAAGATGTATCAACTACTGCTGTTGGTATGATGAAGCTTGTATCTTCTAATACTTATGCAATGTTTGCCTAAGAAAATCTGTCTTTTATGTATATCTAAAAGTATCTTAACCAACAAATAATTAGAATATATCTATGAGGAGAGGCACAAAAGAACTAAAATTTATTTTTAAAAATAGTGTATTTATTCTTGTGTATTTAAACTTCAGTCACCTTCAAAGTACTCTCCATTTGATGCAGTATACCTACCAAGATGTTTTTTCCACTGCTTAAAAGTGTTCAAACTTGTCAATTTTGATATCTTTTAGTGCTTCTGACATTTTTGTTTCACCTCTCCCACAATGATAAAATGTTTACCTTTGAGGGCTCTTTTTATCCAGGGACACAACAACAACAAAAAAAGTCACTTGGAGTGAGATCAGGTGAATAGGGAGGTCGGGGCATGGAGGTCATGCCATTTTTGGTCAGAAACTGCTGAACACCCAGCACGGTGTGGGCAAGTGCACTCATAAATCACGCATCATGAAAGGGGCAGGTGCGTTGAAAGAGTGTGCAAAAAATAATTCACTGAAAGGGAACACAGCGCCTCATAACAATGCCAGCTGGCACACTGACACAGACTGCTTCCTAGAACACTCCACTTGTAGTACAGTGGGGGAAGCTTGTACTATAAGGGGCCCACCCTCCAAAATATAATTCTGTTCTTTTGGGCCACCCCTTGTATATTATTTCCATTTAATCGGTTCTAAGTATTCTATCAAATTAGAAAATATTTGCAAATTGAAAGTGTTTTACAAAGTAGTGAGGTGTAATAAAATGATTTTTATTACATGTTATTGCATTTGATAAAGGAATGTGAATTTTAAAAAAAAACTTTATTAACTTTCGATTGATTGAGGGTTTTTGAATACGCATTCCATGTTTTCTTATTGTTTGTAAGTTATACTCCACTGTTTCTATTCTTTGGTGGTTACTAGAAATTTCAGTGTGCATATTAACTTATCAAAGTCCTGATAATCAAAGTAATACTTTTACCTGTGATATAATGTAAGGACTTTAGCATTTGAAAACCATTTATCTTCCTCCTGATTTATGTTACCCTTGTTTTGTATTTTAATTTTCCCTTTTCACATTTTACTCCATAAGTGATTATTTTTGTTGCATGTATGTATATACCAACAGATTTGCCACTTCCTTTTTTGCATCTCAGACAATACAAACTACTCCTTGGTTAATAATAATTTTTGTGAGTCCATTTCTACAGTGTTTTCTGCTAGATTTTATTCACAAGGCTTGTTTCAGATGTGCTTGTTTTGTTTGTTTTGGGGTACTTATGTGCTTTTTTTTTTTTTACTGTACACCACTCATTTCCCCAAAAATTATTCAATTATTCCTGACAATTCTGTGAGGTTTCACATGAAGGGGAAGTCCTTCAAAGAATATTCTTTCACAAGTACCTGGTGCTTAGAGTTCTCCCAATCTAGAACCACTTTAAAGCTGTATCTTGGGATGTTGAGAATCATCAGGTGGTGTTCTAAAGAATATTTTAAATGTTTATTAATTCTTTTTAATTATGGATGGGAGGGACTGTCTGCAAAACTGTGTCATATTACTGAAATGGAAGATATTGTCTACATTTTTTCTATGAGTTTTTTTAATTGTAGTAATTTACATAATATAAAAGTTTTTAAATAAAAAAGCTTTAATAGTAATTACATTTAAAAAGCTGATGTTTGATGATCAAAACAAAATAAACTATATTTTCTTTTCATATTGTAATAAGCAGTAATTTGTTAAGGAAACAATCTAAAAATTCCATGTAATTATATTCTAACTATAGTAATTAAGTGGGAAAGAACATGCCTGATGTTTTAGAGAAAATAATTTTATGTATCATGTTTAAATAATATCAGGGTAAAACTATTAGTCGAGTTATTATATTAAATGCAACTGCAGGATATTTTGATTAAATGACAGCAATAAACAATAATAGATATTACTTAAAACTAGTCTTTATAAGAAAATTATAAGAAAACAGCACTCAACAATTTTCTTCGTAGACTTATTTGTCAAATCAGAAAAATAAAACTGATTGTTATTAGAACACACTATTTATGATGTAACATTTAAATTTTGTATAATAGCTTTATAGATAAGAAATTAAAACATTGATTTTGCTTTAATTACTTTTCTATCAATTGGACTATAAATGTACTATTCTATACTTATCTTTCTCTTCCCCATTTTAATTCCAATATGTCAATTAATTGTACTTAGTGTATTACCAACCCCATTCATTTAACAAGCATTTAAGAATGCAATATTATAAACTAATACCTGACATACATTTAGAAATACACCATTTTTGTTTGCTAGTGAGACACAAGTTAGCAGCACAATAAACAAGCTACAAAAGCAGCTCTTACAAGCAATGGAGAATAACAGAAGAATTTTGAGTAAGGGAGTTTCAGGTGGAATTGGAATTTTGGAAATATCTCTCTGTCAGTAGTGTGAATTATAGATAAGAGGGCTATGGCAATGGAGGTGATAAAGTGTGCAGACTCAAGGTTTTTACCCTCTAACAAGCTAAAATATGCTATCCTACTTAGTTTGTTACTGTCTCATGGATCATAGAAAAAGACATAATAGACCTGAATCAGAGGCAAAGGATTTTACTACTCATGGCAAAATCAATATGCAGAAGTTTAAGTTCATTTGCATTGGCTCCACTCCCCATGACCCATAGGGGCACAAAGGGGCTATTATCAATGCCTGAACACACGGAGTTTCATTACAGGGGAGAAATAATGAGCTGGAGAGATTCACCATGGTTACAGTAAAGGGAAGCAAGCTACCTCATCTCTTAAACACAATTTTTAGAAATGGTCTGGGTGAAGAGTGGTCAGGACCTTGCATTCTTGGCATACTCAGCAAAACCATGCAGAGATATTCAAGGTCCATGACAGACTGCCTCACCCAACAGAGCAGGAGGACAGCTAGGAATCAGGTTTCTGTTCCTAAGCCAAGACTGCAATAGTGAGGATGAGGATAACAGAATAATGCTGACAAGAAAAGCATCAGTGAATGAAAAAGTGGCTATGAATAAATATATATAATATATATCTATTCACATAGATATATGTAAATATATGTATGTGAAAATTTTATTTAGTCTTCAAATAAAGCTATAAAGTATATATTATCCACATCTCATAGATAAGGATTTAACATTTGAACTAAGACTTACCTAACTCTGAAAAATATCCTCTTATACTACAAATGAAAGTTTTTTGCAGAAAATAACACAAATTTGTAACAAAGTGGTAATTATTAATAGAAATCAATGGTAAATTTAATATAAATACTAATAACACAAAGCAAAATTGAGGATTACGTAACCATTAATTAATATTGATAAGAATCAACTAAGAGACCCTGGTTGGATAACTCGTGTTACTATCATCCCAATACACCAAGGTTGGGTTTGATCCGGTCAGGGCACAAGAATCAACCAATGAATGCACAAGTGGAATAATAAATCTCTCTCTCTCTCTCTCTCTCTCCCCCTTCCTCTATCTCTCTAAAATTAATGATAAAAATTAAAAATAAAAAAGAATCAACTGAGAAGTTTTTTTTTTGTTTTAGAAATTGATAAGGATTTCAATATTGGTCTAGTAAGTTTTTCTTCTATATCAAGAAGACAACTGGATGTATGTTTAATCATTTAATAGGCTTTATAGAGTTCAAAACAGATGACATAGCCAAATAGTAAAAGAAAAGTATGTCATCAATGTAAACTACATTTGATTGTTCACCTAAGCTTGTAATAACAAAGGTATCTTAAAATCTTACTTTTTTCCTTCATTTGCATAAGAAAATATGACTTTAGAAACCATTTTTTCTTTATTAGTTCACCCAATCAGTTAAAATTAGCTAGAAAAAATCAATTAACATGATAGATTTCTGACATTAAAATTGCCTCCAATTTTAGCTGATTGCCCCGGGGCCGCTGATCCGTTTGATTACGCGGCCTCCCCTCGGTGCCCACGGGGTTCTTCCTGGACGCCGTCTGCCCCTGTCTTGGTATTGCTTTCTACTTCACTTCCGTGAAGCCAAGCGTTTGTTATTCCTCTCCGACATTTCCTTCTGATAGTTTTCGTTCTCTTTCCTTCCTGAGTCCACATTCTCTGGCAAGTGCTAGTTGTCTTCTCACTCTGCAAACCTGCTCTGTGTGAATAAATCTACCACTATGAATTCATTTTCTATATACAAAGAACTCCCAAATAAATGTGGCAAGCCTACAGCTTTTCCTGAGTTCTACCCACTTGAATTTCTCCACTTGAACTTCTATAACAGTTTTTTATCTGGTGTGCCTCAAGAAATTTTCAAACACACATTATCTGACTATTTAGTTGGGAACACTGACCTCTCTACACTTACTTAAGCTGCCAAATTAAAAAAAAAAAATGACAACAGCTGACAAAATGATAACCATCCAGTGTGAATGTCCTATCTTGAACCATAAATATTTAGGTTATATAACAGAGTTGTATTTATTGGTCATATAACATAATACGTTTAAATCTGATTGCTTAATCCTTGGTACCAGAAATTCTTATATATGAGTACAAGCATCTGAGTTTTTAAAAGTCACTTTGGAGCAAAAAGGGTAGGCAATTACTAATATTGTTATTTTTTGGTCAATCAAAATTATACCTATTTTTGTCAGATTGTCAAAAATGTATATTTTTGGTGTGCCACAGAATTTCAGCAATTAGTTTATGTGTACCAGGAGTAGAAAAAGTTTGAAAATCACTGTTCTATAAGAATCCCAAACTCAGAAGATCCAAAGATTTCTCTAATATGTATACATTCTGTTACTATAAGGTGCTATACCTGTTTTATAATTACATTAACACATGCATATTAAGGGCATGTGCTCAAAATGTTAGATGGGGGGAAAATACATTTGGAGGCTTCTGCCTCCCCTCAACAACATCTTCCACGAGGCAGAACCTGTAGTACTTTACCTCGGTGTTCTAAGCCTCTAGCTGAGGTATTGCTTTAATTTAATATTTCTTGAACTCTTCTCCTGAGACCACTTGGGAAAGGGTTCTTGATATCCTTATAAAAAATGCAACATTTTGGGTCCTCTGCATCAAAAGCAGTGATTGTGTAGCTTAAAATTTCTTTTTAACCAGTAATCTAACAAGATATTTAGAGATATTAAAGTTTTAATTCCATCACAAGTGGTTAGCATTCAACATACACTTTCATGGAATTAACAGTCTGAATATGGAGAGGAGTTCATTTAGCATAACACAGAACTATTACTGGCTGCACAGGCATGCTTGGATTGTAGATGCGATGGGAGTTAAGGGAGAAAACAAAAGAAGGCTTACAGGGATGGAGGCCTGCAAAAGCGTGGGAGAAGAGAAATTGAAATGTTTTTAGGGATGACAATGAGAAGAGGAGGAATTAATATTTTGCTAAAGTTTCTAAGTGAAACTCTGATTAAGATTCTGTGTATCTGTCCCTTTGTAAATCTGCATTCCAAATGCTCATATAACATGAAAAACACATTGAAAACAAAAATATCTGTGCAACATGTATTATAACTACCCAGTGTTATCAACTCTAACACTCCTCATCCCCAAAAAACTAATGAAAGAACTCATGTTGCACTTAGCATTTTCTGCTGGATAGATAAAAAGGAAGTTATCCATTCAAATTTTTATAATTCCAAGAGTCATCACAGATGAAGTCCTGGATCAGTATAAATTGGAGCCACCATTTAATCCCAAATTGATTATAAATTAAAATATGGAAGAAAATATAATTCTAGTGTGACATTAAAATCAGTGTTTTCACTGACGTAAAAATAAGGAAAGTGAAGTTGGCATTAATTATTCTACTTTGAGCTTTTCTAAAGCATGATGAGAAGTTCTCTATGGCTATATCACCTCCTCCGATATTCACATATGTCTCAAATATGTTCTGCTTGGGAAAATAGATATTTCACTGTCTAGAGCACAGCTGTAACTTTGAGATAAAGAGTTCAGAAAGTATTCGATATTGTGGGAGCTTTTATTACGTGAGGTTTTATATTAATCAGGGTCCAAACAGGAAAACAGAAGCCATCTCAAGAATCTGAAATAGAAAATTAAAGACTGTAGGCATCTCAGCCACCAACATGTCATTCAGACTGAGGAAGGCTGGAAACTTTGGGGTCACATGAACCACAGCCATGGTCGCATCGACAAGCACAAGAAGCATTGGCTGAGGGGATGCTGGTGGCTTGAATCATCACAGAATCACCTTCAACCAATGTCACCCAGGTTTCTCTGAGAAAGTTGGTGTAAGACATTACCACTTACAGAGAAACCAGAGCTTCTGCCCCACTGTCAACTGTGATAAACTGTGGACCTTGGTCAGTGAGCAGACATGGGTGAATGCTGCCGAAAGCTAAACTGGAGCTGCTGCTATCATTGATGTGGTGTGAGCAGGCTACCACAAAGTTCTGGGGGAGGGAAAGCTCCCAAAGTAGCCTGTCATTGTGAAGGCCACATTCTTCAGCAGAAGAGGTGAGGAGAAGACTCAGAGTGTAGGGGGGCCTGTGTGCTAATAGCTGGAAGCCACATGGAGGGAAGTTCATTAAATTCTCACAAGTAACAAAAAATAAAAATAAAATAGAAATTAAAGACTTTAAGCTATCATCACAATTTGGCATTTATTTTTCTCTTCCACTCATATGTAATTACTTAATACGTTCCTTAATACATTCACGTGTCTGCCTCCATAAAAAAAACTTAGTCTCTCCTCAAGATGTTACTCTTCTGGCTGAGGAAATTGATTCCTTTAATTTCCCCAGGTGGAATTTGGTTGTTGTTACACAATATGAGTTCAGGGTAGCAGACTGACTCTACATCTTGTAATGTCCTTTTATGCTTCAAAGTTCAATAATAAAGTCCCTTAGGGAAGGCTTGAAATTTTTGTATATAATGTTGGAGGGAAGCCCCAAAAGCCTAAATGCAGGGTCAATTCTGAAGAACTGACAGGTAGCCCTACTCACATTCATAAGAGATTTAATAGAAGAAATGTATATGCATGAGCAAAGCAACTGTTTGTTCCCAGTGTTGGTTTTCAGGGGAAGAATCACCCCCTCCCTGGACAGTGTCTCTTCTTCATAAGGGGTTAACAGTAAAACCATATGCTGGATAGTCACATAAGCCACCAGAAAGAACAATGCAGTCCTAAATTAACAGATAATATCGGGCAGTTATCTACACTGTATATTCATTAGCTTCCTTCCTGGGGGCATGAAGATTATCTTTGGATGGCATTCTGGCTTTCTGGGTAGTCAGCCAAGCCCGAGGCTACAGAGAGTTAACAACCACAGAAGGTTACACAGAGAGCTCGAGATTTCCCAGATGCCTTTACTGCTGGAGCCATATTGCATCTCTGACTTCCCCTATATATACTCAAGGAATTGTTTAGAGGTTCTTCCTTAAAGAAGGAAGGATTCTTCCTCTCAGCCTCCCCTTCAATTATGAGGTTGTGAGTGTATGAACAGGCTTATATTTAAGAACAATTTATGATTGAAAATTATTGCAAAACATCAAGTCCGATTCTTGGTCATGAGATCTGGGCTATCCACATGACATATATTAAGTTACACTTTAGTAGGCTACACATCCATTTCATTGTTAGGGATTCCATTACTTACTAGGTACTTCCATAAATCCTTAATGTCCAAGTGGTAATTGTAACTTCTTTGTCTCTAAATGTTAAATGCTGTAACTGACTACCACTGTTTCAGGAGTTCATAATATATCTGTAAAATCAGGGATCTCATTTTAATAACCACATCTCCTGTATAAATCCCATCCTTCAGAGAACAGTTACTTATAGAACTACTCATGCATGCATTCTCTAGTACTAATCTCTTCACTAGTGCATATTCATGAGAGGATTCATTTTTAGTGTCTTAGTAAAGGAAATGTCCAATAGAAATACATTTGCTCTCACTGGATTTCTTCCTTCCTACTATGCAAGGGAAAAATTAAACGTCTCAACTTTATTGAAAGTAGGTCATTAATGACATAAATTTTCAGTTAAATAGAAAATAAACTGTTAAACTACTTCTGCTACATGAGCTAAACTATTAAATCTGGAGACTTGGGGAAGTGCACTCATATACATAAATTTAACTTAGATTGAGCATTAAATTTAGCATTAGATTGAATGCTATATTTCTTCTTTCTTAATCTAGGGCCTTTAGCACATGCACAAAACATGTTTTCCTGACTCTTGGTGACTCCAGTTATCCTTCAATTCTTTTTGAATATATGTTTTCTCCTCTTGGAGAAAACCTAAGAGATCTTGCCCTAGGATATGCCAGAATCCAATTCCAGTTATAGGCCTAGATTCAATCAGAAGTAGTTGAGGAATTTGAAAAAGAATAAGTATCCTTTTGTAAGACAACAATCGTAAAATGACACTTTTTGCAGACAATGGAGAGAAACTACTTTCATTAAGGAGGCACAGGAATTTCACAGTGTTTAATGTTTCTGTCGGAGTCAGTTCAGGCTGCTATAACAGAATACCATAGATTGGGTGTCTTACAAAACAAAGATTTATTTCTCACAATTCTGAAGGCTAGAAGTCCAATGTCAGGATGCCAGCACGGTTGGGGTTTTGTGAAGGCCCCTTTCCTGATTTACATATAACTTTCTTCTCCTTGTATCTGCAGGTGGTAGAGAGATTTAAAAAACAATTAGCTTTTTATTTATTTATTTTATAAGAACACTAATCTCCTCACAGGGAATCAGTCCTCAACCTAATTACCTACCAAGGGCCCTGCTTTCAAATACCAAACATTAGGGATTCAACATAAGAAATTTTGGAGGAATACAAACATTCAGTCCACAGCAGTGCCTTTCTGAGCCTATTCAAATACTCTCCTCTGAAATCTCAAGACCCAATTAATTCCCAAGGATAAAATAAAATATATGTTGAGGTTGTAAATCCTGCTACTTTTATAATTCTGCAACCTAAACAATTAGACTTGGGCTCGAATTCTTGGCTATACTGCTCTGTGCTACCAGAGATAACCAATTTTTAATGGTTTCCAAGAAGCTGTCTTTATCTATTTCTTGAGAGAATATTTCAAAATCTTGAGGTTATCATTGCTTTTATAGATTTCAAGCTCATTCAGAAACAGACATCCTATTTCATAATATTTGTATTATCATTATAAGATCATATAATTGTTATATCCTCTACTTGATATAAGAAAACCTTGTTTTCATCTAAAGCAACCTCAGTTAATAATTTAAATAATTTTGTTTTATACTGAGTTCCCTGGAAAAGAATATGTGCAGAATTTACTTTGTGGGGCATTTATTAAGGAGTGCCTGTGGAAAGGGAGGGGGAGGAGTATAGAGAGGTATTTTAAACTGTTAAACAAGCCTAATTCTTGGATCAACTACACAGGGGAACACTGGAATTAGAATGGCCCTTAGAATATCCCAATGTGGGCTAAAATAGGCAGACCTTTATATGTTCCTTTGATTCGTCACTGGATGTCAACCATTTGTATATGGTATAATTGTCTGCATGGTAACTTTGAAACTAAAGCAATCCATGAAGAGGCTGATATCTAAGAGCTATGTTAAAATAACATTCTTAGCAGCTGGGCATGTCCTTCATTGAAGAGACTCCAGGATGCACACCGCAATGTCCACTGTATTAAATTTTCTACCTGAAAGTGTATCACCACTGTAGTGGGATAAATAAGCGAGAATCCAAATTTCAGAATGTGATTTTGAAGGTCTGTACCCAAGACCACTTCAGGTACCAACAATTGCATTGTACTAGTTAGGCTCCAAGTGGGCAAAATTAAACCACTTTATAATTTGAAAACACTGGCCATACTAATGACTGAAAAACTATTAACAAACATAGGACTAGGACATCATCAAGCATGTGACAAATAGAAATCACTAATGCCTCTCGCCTGAAGAAAAAGAGGGAGAAGGAAGAGTTGGCAGAGCCTAGGGACCAGAGTCATTACTGGAGGATAGAACCGTAGCATGTCTGTCTGTCATTGGTGCTTCCACTGCTAAAGAAGAAGAAAAATAATCCGACTTCTACCATCCTGTTATTTCCTCTTGGAAAATAACAATGGAACCCATTACCATTCCCTCTTATTCATTGATTCCATCTAGGAGCTGTGTTCTAGAGGACTCTGGGAAACACACACTGAAGTCTTCCAACCCACTTTCCCAGCATACACAGAAGGGCAAGGGATGGCTCTGAGGACAAACAGGTCAAGTATCAGGAAAAAGAACCTTAAGGATATCTAAATGTTAACACTAAAAATAAAATCAACCATGAAAGACGGCTAAATGATTTAGTGTTTTACAATCCTGTAATATGCATATGCATATATATAAATTTATATGCATTAAAAATATATGCATGTGATTCAGCTATGCTTTCGAAATTGTTTTCCCAATAGTACATAAATAAAACTCTGTCATTCTGAAACATAGCCAGCATTAAATAGAACATTATTGGACTTATATGTTCCACTTGGGATATAAATGAAGAACTTGGATAGAGTTCAGAAGAGATACATAAAGTTAATATATGTTCTATAAGATGAGTCAAAGTTACTGGATTTACTCATATAAAATGTGGAAATTAATAGCTATGGGGATACCGCATGAGATACAGTAAAACAACTCCTGTAATTTCATAGAATGTTAGAAGATAAAGAAGAGTCATACTTTTAAAATCATGTAGGCTAGCCACAGAAGCATATGCTTACATGGTCTTTCACAGGTGATCTGGGTGATCCCCCTTCCTTTATTCAGGTAAGGAATTGTTGCCATTACAGTTAGAGCTGTAATGCCACACAAAACTAAATGATTAACTTAAGGCCTTACAACTAGTAAGTAACAAAGGAGAAGAAAGCACTTGTGCTTCCTAAAGAACTGCTCCTAATTTTATTTTTTCTCTTGTCAAAAATGTATGGTTTGTTTATAAATGCAATTTCCCTCATGCTGAAAAATATATATAAAAAGAAACAGAAAATACAGAATAATTTGTAAAAATAAATTAAAATCATCTACCCAGCAATAAACATGGTTACCATGTTGCTGTAATTTCTGTCAGGTGTTTTAATGACACATATTTTATTTTAATGTATTTTGGGTCATGACACATGATAGTTTCATATCAGCTTTTATTATTAAATATCATCACCATATCTGAGTGACTCAAGTAATTTAATAGTTCTTTAAACATCATATTAATGGGTACATGTATTAATTAAAATAAATTAATGTTACTTGTTGGTGCAAGTAACAAATCCTTGAATCTCTGTGCTTTAACACGGTAAAAGTTTACCTGTCTGTCTGTTGGGTGCAGTCCGCTAGTGTTCAGGGGACCTGCCAGCTTGGTGGCTGCACCGTGTAGAACACCTGGCCTCTGAAGTAACCATAGTGGGATGAAAGTAAATTGAGGGTTATATTGTCTCTTATCTGCTTCAAATTTAAAAAGCACCACCCTTCACTTAAAGCTCAGAAGAATTTGTCAAAAACAATTCACCCAGCCCCAATGTCACTACCGAAGAATGAACACGTCAAATAAAGAAAAAAAAAACTAGTATAAATCCTTAAGGTTATAGTGCAGGGTGTATGCGAGATGAAAATACAGGTCAACATGACCACAGTACGAGAGGTGATTTGGAGGAATATGAGACAAAGTTACATGGGTATGGAGGCACTAGCTATGATTACTGACCCTTAAAAAAAGAGGACTGTTTTTAAAGTACTATGTCCAGCCATTAGATAGATTTATAAAGGAGAGTGACATAGTCCGATTTACACCTCTTACGTGTGTGTACTTTGGCTGATTGTGAAGAGTGGAATTGGGGTTATCATGGGAGAAAGGAGACAACTTAGAAAAAGTGTGGCAAAGAAGTTTAAATTTCAAAGAATACAGACATACATACATGTATTGTTTGAAAAAAGTTAAGAGTAGGAGTGGTATTGCCAAAAACTGAATGTCAAGTACTAGCAGAAACTGTTAAACATCTACTGAATGTTTAACATGCTCCCTTACATTTACTACCCCGATTATTACATAGTTCATTGTTTTTTCACACATCACACAGATAATATATCTTTCTGCCAAGACTCTGTAATCAAACAAAACCATTTTCTATAACCAAACTTTATTTTAATTATCTGCATACATTTCCCTGTTTATTTTTTAGATCGTTTTGATTCCAATTTTCTACATTTTTCTTCTACAGTGATTAATTTTTTTAAAATTACTCTTATTCTGGTTTATAAAGATAATTCTTTTAATTTCTAATTTTGTAGTATTTTAGTGTACCAAATATGTTTCTCTTATTGTCCTTGAAAATGTAAAGATTAAAAAAATAGAAGTAAACCTTATACATATAGGAACGAGGTAGTCTAATCTCAGTAGTGAAGTACTTTTGAGGAAACATAGTCCAGACCAAAAATAAAAATCCAATATATACTTTCTTTTCCTGAAGAACATTAAAATTGATATAATTCATAAATCTCAGAAACATTTCTATTAACCCATTCTTTTCTATTTTCCCCAAATGTACTTCTGACTCTGTCTCTCATTTTTATCTACCAAATACATTTTTCTCTTATATATTCCTTGTTTTGTTCTTCCAATTGTTTTGTCCCTGATTTCTCTCTTCTGGCTCCAGTTTTGTGCTTTGAAAAATGTAAGAAACTATCTGGAAAAGACCCATCCTTTTTATATTGTGGTAAGGAAATTTATTCTGCAATTAGCCAGGCTAAAATTCTTGGAGTCATTCTCAATGTCATTTTTTGTTTCCCTTACATCATATAGCAAATTCTTTGATGGGTCATGTTGGCCTTGCTTCAAACACTTTTTTTTTAACTTAGAATAATTTAAAATTTTCATAAAAGTGGAAAAGATACATGAGAGTTGTTATTTTCTTCTTTACCCATCTCTTTTCCTGAATGTAAACATCTTACATTATCATGGCACATTTATCAAAACTAAAAATCATCAATGGAACAAAACTACTAATTAAGATCTAAACTTTATATAGATTATATTAAATTTTGCACTAGTAGTATTTTTTTCTCCCTGGATCCAACCCAGGACCTCACATTGCATTTATTCATCATTTCTCCTTAATTTTCTCAAGTCTGTGACAATTTCTCACTTTTTAGTTGTGTTCCATGACCTTTGAGGAATACTTGTGAGATATTTTGCAAAATGTCCCTCAGTTTGAGTTTGTCTGATGTTTTCTCTTGGTTAGACTGGTGGTGTGGGTTCTGAAGAAGGATGCCGCAGAAGTGCAGTGCCTTTCTCATTATCTGATATCATAATAAGGGAGGGGGGTGGACTACTTTTCAAATGTACCTACTGTCAAATCTTTTCATCTCATCTCTGGTTCAGTCTTTCTCCTTAATCATTGTAATATCCTCTTAATGGCATCCCTGCTTCCTCCTTCTTTCACGCATTCATGAAATAACAACCAAGAGTCTACATTTTGAGGAATACATCACGTCATGTCATCCTTCGACTCAAAATCTTCTTAGAGTTCCCCTTCTGTCTCACACTAATATGTGTAGATGTCACCATAGTCAAAAATGCACTCCACACCTCTGTTCCTCAAATCCACCTATGTGACTGTATGTTTCTATCCCTTTTCTTCTCACTCTAGTTCAGCCACACTGGACTCTTTGCTTTTATAGATTCATTAAGTAAACTCCTACTTCAGAACTCTGCATTCGTTCTTTTTGTGATTGCAAGTGCTCCTGTTTCAGAAATGCCCATGGTTTATATCCACACCTATGGTACAAAGCACTTAGTCTATGTTCCCTGTCACTTTCACAGGGATCTCTCCCATGATGACTCTATTTAAAAATGTCTCTCTCCCACACTCACTCGCTACGTTTTCCTACTTTTTACTATGCTAGAGCATCACTTTCTGTGTTTATGTAATTATTTTTTGTTTTGTATGTCTCTATTAAAAAGTAAGCTTCGTGAAGTATGAAATTTTATTTGTGGTATCTTCAGTGACTAATATATTGAAAAAAAGAAAATCTCAGTGACTATTTGGTAAATGAATGCATGGCCTGGGAGAGGAGATGTTAAATTTTGCTTTTCATTTGTTTTCTCGACTCTGTTTTTTGTTCATCCAATTTCCCTTCATTTCTAAATATAACGCATGGCTTAATACATACAGGTCCAAGTATAATTCCCATTATCTCTCTAATGAAGAACTGCTGTAATGACAGGGATAGGCTCCTAGTCCCTCTGCCTGTCCCTGAAACATTCTGTGACTAGAACATATGCAGAACTAAAAGCTCAACCGCATAGTGATCTTTTTGTTTTTCTTTACTTCTCCAACACACTTAAACCATCCACACATCTCATTAAAGAAGTCTGCACAGAACAAAATGTGCCACCTGCCATTCTTTCTTCTTCCTTTGCTATCATTTTCTCAGTGACAGTCAATGAATAATTCTTTTAAACTGGAGAGAAGGAAAATTAGTACTAGGCCTGCCTTAAAAACACATCAATATTTCCCCACAATGATTTTCACAGTTTAGTGTACATGAGGCATCTTGAGTTTCTATGAAAGACATGTATCTCTAAGACACGTAACACATAAGAATCAGGAGGCCTCAATAGTATTCATGAATCTGAAACTTAGTGCTCTCAAGTAACGCTGATGTTTATAGATTTACTGGTATGTAACTATAATAGAAAGAGACTTTACAGCAAGTGCCAAAAGTATTAAAAAAGATTTCCATCTTTGAAATGTATTATTGGTCAAATTCTTTTATTCCTTTGAGTTTGTACCTGATATAATTCCTCCCAAATTTAAATAATAATTTTATTCAGGCTTCTAGTGGTGGCAGTGCTGTTAATGTTAACTTTAGTGTGAATTTGCTTGTATATATGTGAGAGCATGTATATATCTGAATACATTTGTATCCACATGTTCTCATGAGTGTGCTTGTGCTTGTGTATGTTTTGTATGCCTACCAATGTATGCACGTATGTCTGTGTGTGCTCTGTATTTACAGGCATTTTCAAAAATATTTAGGAAATTATATTAAAGATGCTATTTTAATTTCAATGTACAAATATTTTTAATGAAAATGATATAGGACATTTAGAAATAAATCTAATGTAGACATATATCTAATCTGGTTTTTAATCAACTGAGTAGGCTGTGATATAATCTTAACATGTTTTTAATGACATTAAAGATACTCTGTTTTTCTCTAAGCATCAGTATAAAATAAATCCCAAAATATGCTATTTTGAAGATTATTTTTAAACAAAAATCCCCCTAATGAAATCATATTAGGCTTAAGTATATTGTTTTGGGAAATATAATAAACAGTGGTGTTCTGTATTAGGTACATTGTTCAAAATGTTTTGGTTGCTCAAATGACATTATAAATTAAAGTGAATTGATACAAAATGACACTGAACATTATATATAGTCATAATTTGATTAGCATCTAGTCCCAGTATGACACAATATCAAGAAACCTGATAAAATATTTTAAAAGAGAAAACAGAAGTATAGACCATGAAAAAAAAAGGTAAAAAATGATAAAACACAGCTGACCAATTTGGATTGCTACTTAAAATCCTCATCCTCCCTTCTCTTTTCAGCAAGTGCGGAAATAGCTGGCTGCCAAAGTCTAACGCAGTCATTTTCATCTGCTCATCTTATTTCTATTGCCAATTATCTTTAATTATTGAAAACTTTTTTCCAGTGTGTAATGGATGCTGAAATGTTAGTATGCTCATTAAACTGAAACTCTAGATAGAGCAATAGATTCTGATAAGCCCTGGTTTGTTATAGTTCTGAAATTTCAAGTATTCCTTACTCTATTAACTTCAAATTCATACTCCACAAAACATTTACTCAAAATTAATAACTATTATTTTTAAAGCCAAGGAATCCTCACAAAAAGACTCAAATTACAAAAAAATGTAATAATAATTTAAACTGGCTTCTGTGACGGAAAATCAGACCAAATTTGCCCTGATGTGAAAGCAGCAGACCTTAAGAAGGGAGCGAAATCCTTTACCTGTTGCCACTGAACCCTTTCTTAGGGCTCCCTTACTCAAGGAGCGTGCCCTGTCCATATGCTAGTAAACTGGCCTCAGCTCATAAAAGCTATGGCAAGTGATAGGAGCACCCTAAAGGTTAAAATTTATATTGTAGATGTGAACATACATTTGCCTCCACTTTTATCTAAAATTTGACCCAATAATTTCCAGAATTCTCTTTTCCTTATAGCTTCATGTTAGCATTAGCCACAAAGCATATCCTGCTTTAAATTTTAATGGCCAAGTGCATGTCTATTTCTATGGTAATAGGCAATAATTTCTTCTTCCAGCAACCCACAGCATGAAGACAGGGGGTGATGGAAGACAATTCCAGTATGTCCCTGCATGTTCCATTTGCCCTCCTTGCCTCCAGATGACCTTTGTTGTTCTGCACATCCAGCATTCCTTCTCAACTGCCAACACACCTGACTTAAAATGACTTCACACTCAAAACTAGATGCAGAAACACCAGCTTGCAGAAGGTACTCCACTATTTCCTATAATGGTGGAAGTTTTGAGACTTATAAAGAGACTTTCTGTTAAAAATCAGTAGCAGTGTGTGTTCTCTAAGCAAAGTTTGAGTGATTCACCTGCCATCCTCCTTTTCTCTGGAAGCTACCTAAAATATGTCCCACCAGAATGGGAGGAAGAAATGTGATCCCTAAAACATGGATCCAATGATAAGGAAGTCCATAGTGAGATACAGAGAAATCCCAGAATAATAACTCTCCAGGAAATCTAGATAAAAAGTACAGAGTGGAATACAGGAGCAAAAGGTTGTAATATGACTATCTCCAACATAAAGAAATCAGATATATTATGTTGTTGAAAATGAA
This sequence comes from Mormoops blainvillei, assembly GCA_004026545.1. Lineage (NCBI taxonomy): Eukaryota > Metazoa > Chordata > Mammalia > Chiroptera > Mormoopidae > Mormoops > Mormoops blainvillei. The sequence goes on from PVJD01004984.1 coordinate 77,769, forward strand.
CACATTTAAGGGTGGAATTTTAAGCACTGAAAAAAAGATTTAGGATCAATTAGTAATAAGTGCATGTAGAAAATAAAAAAATAATAAAGTGAAAACACATGGGCAGTATTAATTCAAGTATTTCTTACATGCAAAATTTATTCCATCTTGTTATCCACAAAGTCTTAACCCAGTCCAGCATCAACTAAGTTCAAAATCTTATCTAAGTATAATTAACTCAAAAGCAAAGGATCACAAACCTCACGTAATAAATCGTATAAGTCATGTATGGTTAAGACTCCACATGTGCTTAATCCTGAGGCAACATTTCTCTACACCTGTGTAGCTGTGAAACATAGAAAACAAGTTATGTTTCCAGGATACAGTGGTAGGAAAAACATAGGATATAAATTCCCATTCCAAGTGGAAAAACATGGGAAAAAAGAAAGAAATCACTGGTCTAAAACAAGTTTGCAACCCAATAGGCAAAATCCCATTAAATTTCCAGACCTGGGAATAATCCCCTGCTATTTGATGTATTATTACCATAACAAACTATCACAAACTGGATGGCTTAAAAGAACAGAAATTTATTGTCTCACAGTTAGACAAAAAAGCTAGAATTCTGAAATCATATTGTCAGCAGAGCCATGCTCCCTTTGGAACCTGAAGGAGAGAATCATCCCTTGCTGATTCCTGGATTCCTGGCTTCCAGCAGAAGCCATCAATAATTGACACTCCAGGATTTTCAGACACATTACTACACCTCCACTGTCAATGTCATCTCCCTGTGTGTCTCTGCATTTTAATTTCCCTCTTCTTATAAGGACATCAACTACATAAAATTAGGGCATAACCTAGTGAACTCAACTTGATTGTATCTGCACAGACCCTCTTTCCAAATAAAATGACTTACAGGTACCGGGGATTAGAACTTCAACATACCATTTTTTGTTTGTTTGTTTGTTTTCCTTAGGACACGATCCAACTCATAACAGTGTTATAGTAAATAAACAAAAAACAACAAAATAAAATCAACTTAAAAGATACACACAGTACTTTTCTGTTTTAACTTTTGTGCTTCTCTTGCTTTAAATTCCATGTTACGTGAAATGCAACAGCATAGTACTTACTACCCAAGGACCCTCCATTGTCCCCTTTATAGATCTCTGTGTCAAGAATACCTTAACACTAAAGGTTTTTCTGCAGGAACACAGCATAACAAAGATAGCAAAAATAAGTCAATTATGATTCCAGGTCTTACTCACATTTTGATCCTATCATGTGGCTTTTCCCTGATATGTATACATTTTTTGTTCTTGATCTTTTGATGAAGTAAAACTTTGTTAGATGAGATCTATAAGTACCCTTCCAATTTTAATATAATACAGGTCTTTCCTTTCAGAAGATGGTAGACATTCTGCAAATTAACCTAGGCTACAGATGATGTGCCGGTATGAAAATGCATTTTAAACTCAAAGACATAGAATAAATTAATTTATTTGGATTTTTTTTTATTTCATAGGAACTTTAAAGCAGTTAATAAATGTTACCAACAATTGAAACATTTTTCTTATTCACAGAAGCACTAATTCCCAAAAGAAGATAAGCTATATGTAGTTTTGTAGGTTGGAATGAGTAAGGTACAGTAGAAATCCACTTCCATCTCTTAAAAATCATAAGGTCGAAAATTTTTTGGAATTAAATTTATAATGTTCCTGCAAGCCATAAAGTTTACTTTCAGAGATAAACAAGTGTTATGTCTTCATTTTTAGTTCCCACTTTTATCTGTTTCTTCCTTTCTTCTCATGCAATTTACTTTCAGCTCTTCCAAGTGTTTTCAGACACTTACTGCTCAGCCTTGTGTCCTGCTGAGCTAAATCTTGATCCAAAGTTTATCTCTGCCTGCCTTCCCTACCCTCAACAAGATCAAATTTCACAGTATTTCATCTGCCAGGCTTCTCGTGATGCTGAAAATTTTCAGCTCATCTTTAAGCCTCTCCAAAAAGACAGATATGTCAGTCATAGCTTCCTTTTTGCCTTCGGACTCTTTTCTTTTTTTTAAATTGTGAGAGCACACAAAGTCTTGATAAATAAAATCAGCCATTCAATGCACTTTGTTTCACTAGCTACTATTTTATGCTGGGCATTGTCTTAAGTGATAGAATATAAAAAAATAATTGTTGAAAATGTGCCATAAATGTTAACAAGTATATAAAATGATTGCCTCTTTATGTCTAGCATTTCACATTTTATTCTTTTTTCTTTATTGTTTTTCTTAAATTTTTCCTGTACTAGGAAGTAAATAAGCCATGCCTTTTTCAAATGCTTTTCTGTTTCTGATTGATACCTTAAAACATTTCCTTTCTAGTATGGAATCAAAGTTATTCTGATTTTAGAAGATTTACAAATTACAGTATTATATGAGAAATTTCATTTGGAACATTTTACCAAATTGTGAAAACAAATGAAGTTATTTTAGTGTTTTAGCAATTTTTATTTGATATCTAACTCTAAAGTATAAAATTCATTCTGTTCTTAAATAACACACTGTCATTAGCTTATTTAAGGAGATAGATGTCCTGGGCCTGAGAGACTGTTCTTAGAGTAGTTTTAGCCTCAGTATGAAAAGAGCAGAAAACCATAGTTCTCTCTTCTTGGTATTTAAATATCAGGATTTTATATTCAAAGGGTCCTCATAGTATGGAAGAAAAGATTCCAAACTTTTTTAAAGAGTGTTCTATTAATCCTGGTAACTTGACTAACAATAAAGTTCAACAGTTTTCTACTTCAAAAACTCCAAAGTGATTTGTTTCAATTTAATGTCCATATAAATTGTTTTTGATCTGAGGTCATTTTGATATGACATAATGAGATTGTGTCATTAAGCTTTTCCTGTTACTCAAGAGAAACTGAAAATATTAACATCAAATGACATAAAACTGATAGTTTCTTACAAAATGCTTAGAGAATGGTGGTTACCTTTTTAGTAATTTAAAATTAAATCTTAAATTGTATTCAAAATTATCTGTCTAATATGTTTGATAATATGTTCAATGACTTTAGAAAACCCCTTTAACTTAGAAATGCCATTTATTGATCATGTTTATATATTCCCAAATAAATAAGTGAAAAAATAAAGCATAGCATGTTGTGATGAGTTAGGGGTTGATGCTAAAATCATATTTCCATATTTATCAAGACATATATAAGATTATTATATAAATCACATTTTTTTATTTTGAAAATTTGATATATGTTCATTAAGATTCATCAAGCCCTTTTTCCAAGGTCTATTTTATATTATTTTATATCTAGTTCTATGAATGAGTTTGTATTACATAATTTTCATTTTCAAAATGTCATATTTGGCAACGTACACCTTGTTTTCAACCATTTTAATGTTTGTGCTTGCTTTAATTCAATCTCATTGAGCATCTTGAACTCTTTGATTTATACTTTTGGACTATTTATTTATTTAAAAAGGTTTATTAAACACTCAGAAACTAGCAATTTGCTCATTTCTTGGAAAATGTAAAATACATGAAGAGATTACAATTGGTATGAATACTTTTGTTTTGCTTGTAAAGTCAGTTTTTTTTAAAATTGTGCCAACAGAAATAAACATAATTGAGTACACAATTATGTTAAAGCTCAACATGCAGTATTTGAAGATTTTTTTAAAATTAGGTTGATATAATTAGCAAGAAAAATAATGTCCACAAATATTGATTCTTAAATTTTACAAAAAAGAAAAGGAAATAATATATTTCAAAATGACAGTGAAGGGATGGGGCTAGTGGAAGATTAACAGAAAACTTTTTTCATTGGTGCATAATCTTAAAGAATTTTAGGGTAAAAAAGATAATGATGAAGCAACTGTAGTATAGTGACAGTGACAACTTATAGAGAACTTAGAAAAATCAAATGAATCATTTGGAACTGGTCTACTTTTTGGAGGACAGACAATATTTTTGCCTGTTATCTATTGATTTTATTTTACTCTCTATTTTCATAAAATATGTAAATGTTTAAAGTAAAAACTTTTACCGAAATGAATGGAAATAATGAATAGATATGGGAAAAATCAAAGAAAAATAGGGTAAATATATGATTTATGCTCAAAATTAAACAAAAGATTAATTAAAGAAATAATTGATCTAATAGTCTAGGAGACAGACAACTTTTTCTATAAAGGGCCAAATGGTAAATTTGTTTTTCACCTATATGTGTCACTCTCTGGCTTTACTGTTTAACTCTGTCATTGTTACACATATACATAGATAATAGGTTAATTAATTAGTATGGCTGTATTCTTAATTTAAAAAAACAATTAAAAAAACTGAAAACAAAACAAGTGGCAGGCAGAGTTTGGCCCATGGACCTTAGTTTGCAGACCCCTGTTCTTAAAAGGAAAAATGGCCATGCTTTTCAGAAACATCAGTGAGCATTAAGCACAGTAAGATCAAAAAGCTTCTCCAAAAAATCGTTACTTTAGAAAGATTTAGTAGTTTGTACAGATCTCAGTGGCAATTTCTCAATTCCAAACTTTAAATTAAATTTGATGGAAAATTACTTACTAAACAATTATTAAATTAGAATTGAAACCAGATCTGGAATAGGAGTTGACTTCGAAAAAAAAACTCATCTTTCTATGGTTGGATAAGATGTTGGTGGGGCAGCATGCTAGTTTCCATGTTGGTGTACTGAGATAAAATTCTACTTTAATGGATTGAGATTCCTGTTATTGAATGCCTAAGTGGTGAGAAATCCACACATTCTTTAAGGTTAATATATATTGTTCAAGTGGAAAGATGTGGAAAAATACAAAATTAAAATTTTAAATCTTTAAACTATGTATAGTTCCACTCAGCAATATGTTTTCAATACAGGTTCGAAACTAAACAAAAAAGAATATATGTGAATCAATGACCTATTGCTATAACTACGGTCAATAAAACATCTCGAAGTTTAGTACCTTGAATCGAAAAGTATTCTTTAGTTCACAAGTCTTTAGTTTGACAGTGTAGTCTGGACTCACCTAGATTTGCTCATATGTCTGGTGATCAGATCTAAATTGACCTTGTGAAAGGTTACCTGGGTAGATCTGTATTCCCTATTTATTTCTACATTTAACAGGGTATCACTGAAATGTTCTCATAGTTAAGGCAGAGGAACACAAAAATGAATGGGAAGGCAAAGTTACATGACAAGCGGCATGGATACAGGACAGGGTAAGGAATTAAGGCTATTGAGACAATTGATGTATTTATGAGTGTATTTCCATAGGTTGATGCATATTATGCATGTTCTGCAAACATTGCTGTCAAAATAAAATGAGTAACTTCAACTTCTGGGAGTCAGTCTCTGAAACAGTACTAAATTAATAATATTTTTGGCCTGAACTGCAGGCTTATTATAAGAATAAATTCATTGTAATATAATGATTTGGAATAAAAGTGAACATTAAAAGTGGTCTCTAGAAATAAAGGAAATGCATTTTAGGGTAATTTGCATTTCAATTTGATATTACAAAAGAAACTTGCCTTTTTCACTTAGAATAAGGATACTTTGGAGATCCAACTGTCTTGATATTTGTTTTGGTACTTTTAATACACCCACTAAAGTACTTCCTATTAAGTTTTACATGTACCAGTTCATTGGTAACCGTGGACAAAGACAAACATGCCTAATAATTTTATTTATAATTTTAATAATTTTAAATAATTTTATTTATTTAAATAAATAAATTTTATATTTTATTTTAATAATTTTAATTTTAATGTCAGTTTTAATAATTTTATTAATTGTTAAATTATAAATAGGATAATCTATGATTCTTTTTTTGAAGTGATAATAAGATTTCAATTTCATTTTGCCTTCTATTCATCGTCTTGATCTAACATTCATTGTTAATATTCAAGTCAAGTAGGAAACTGGAGGGCAGACAATGCTTGAATACTATTAGAAAAATCAACACACAGTGTGTCATATGCATTCATATTTATATTTTAATCCTCTATGCTGACAGCTAGAACAATCTGGGTTTGTTTGTAAAGTTAGCACATATGATTAAAGCACACATGGGATAAATTTTCTTGATGCTGCATGGGGTTTTAACCTTACATCTGTCATTAAAGTCATTTGGAAGTGGAATTGCTAAATCTTTTCATTACTCTGTGACATTTTATTCCATATGAAGCATATAAAAGAAGTAACACACTGTTACTATTTTCTTTTTCAATTAAATAGTTTGTATGTGGGTTACATTTGAGTGTTGAAGATGACAGACCTATTCTTACAGGTAATAGCTTTCTGATTTGACTCATTATACACAAAGACAAGCATATACACTCTGCAAATGCAAAATTATATGTCTTCAAAAATAAAACCTCTTTTATGTAGACATCCAATTTATAGATATTCATTTGAAAATTTCAAACAACTTCCAATGCTTCCACTAGAATCAGAGGCACTTAACATTTGAATTCAAATTATGTTCATCGTATACTTTGTTTCAAAACAGTTGACATAATTCTCTGTAAGCTCAGATATACTTCTTGTCAGCTTCTATTTTCTACAAACACTAAATGTGCATATAACTTATAATTTCCCCTTGGACCTGGTGATTGGTGGCATTGAGATTTTGTGTATCTCCCAAGTCATGGCAGGGACAAGATGGCAGAATATTTCTCCCAACAGCATTAGAGTTTGGAAAAATTAAGTTGTGCTGAGTACATATCTTTTTATCAGAAACCACTATGCAAACTTTCTTTAAATGACAGGTGTTAGTTTCAATAAGGCTGAGAAAGACTGTGTAAAGAGAGGAATAGTTTAGGAGATCCAAGGTGGTAGCAGAATAAGTGGAAGATAGACTCATCTCCTCCCAGGACCAAACTGGAATTATAACTAAAATATAGCTCAATCACCCTGAATTACCAACAGAAGGCTAGCCGACCAGAATTCTTATAGCCAAGGATTTATAGAAGGAGCCACAGTAAGACTAGTAGAAGTGTGCAGATGGGAAAGTAGTTGGCCCTGCTTCCATGGATGGTGACTGTGATTTCAGAGGGATATCTCAGCTACAAGTGTTTCCCATGAGGAGTGTGGAGCTCTAACCCCACACTGGGCTGCCCAGCGCAGATCACCAGAGACAAAAATAGGCATGCATATAGCATCTGGCTATGAAAACCAGTAGGGAATCTGTCTACCAGGGATAGACAGAACTCATCTAGAGACACAAGTGCCTCTTAAAGGACCAATGGACAAAATTTTGTTCCCAGCCATTCACCCTTGGCTACAGTGGAGGAAAGGAGGAGCTTATGAGAGTTGTGTGAAGTGAGACAGGGGTTTGTGGCTCTGGGAAGAAAGCTGAAAGGACAGCAGCCAGGGTTCCTAAGCTGAGTTCTTCTACATCAGACATGCCATTTTTCATGAGAGGAGCACTGCCTTCCTTATGCATCATCAGCCTAGGGAAATGCAATAGCCCCACCCTCTGGACTCCTTATAGGGCCCCCCTGCAAAGTCTATACCCTGCTGAGGAGTCAGCTGCATGGGGTTAGGTCTACAGGTCCAGGCAGACTCAGAAGGTGTCAGGGACTGAGTTGTATGGCTTTGGGGCAGGGTCCATTCAGCACACTTTCCCGTGAACCTGACTGGCATGCCCCCATCACTGGAGATCCTCTAGCCCCACCCTTCATTCTCAGAGCCTCCCCACCTGTGAGGAGGTCTGAGCAGAATCAAAGACAGACAGAACTGTGTGGCTGTAGGACAGAGGTCTCTCCTGCAACCTTTCCCTAAGCCTGGCTGGTGCCTCCCCCTCACAGGAGATCCATTAGCCCCACCCTCCTGGGCCCTGGTGCCCTGGTGCCCTGCCTTGCTAAGTTCAGGCTCCCAGAAAAATCTGGGAGAGACTGAGTTATGTAGCTCTAGGATGGGGGGCATTTTTCCTTCACATGCTCAACCAGCGCAGAGCCCTCCCTTCACATGGTCAAATCGTGGTATGTTTGGGCCAAAAAACTTCACTGTCCTCACGCTGATGGCTCCCTGACACCCTGCTTGATTATAAAGGTCTGTGGGCACCTGCTGGGGCCAGCTAGACTTGACATACTCTGGAATATTTGCTAAGAGGCCTCAGACTCTATCGTGACACCACATTTGAACCTGTATCAGTCTGGTGAATACCATGCATCCCTACCTGGTGACTCACTGAGAACCTGCCTCATGCAGCTTATGTGCTCCCAGAGGCTCTTTCAGTGACTGAGCCTAACAAGCAGCTGGCAGGCAGAGGTAGGTGGAGGCAGGTCTCAGGTGCCTTGGGACTTTTGCTGACCTCCCCCGAGGCTTGGCGCTGCTCAAAGCCAGCCTTGGTGTGCAGTTTGACTCTTCCCATGCACACCAAGACCCAGCAGGGTGAGTCACAAACTGAAGATTGCTTTGTTGCTCCAAACAGGTTACCCAGGGACAGTCCAGGCACACCCAGTGGCCAGCTTCAGCCAACATTAGAGCAGGATCCAATTTGCTTCACAAGAGGCCTATCCTAAGTGAGATTTCAGCAGACAGCAGACAAGGCTGAGGCAAATTTCACTAAATGTGTCAGCACATACATAGCAGCCTGCACTCTGTGGTTGGGGTTGATCCTCATAGTCAACCAGCCTGAGGGTAGATTCCCAACCATGAATGAATGGGCCAATAGCACCCAAGGCTCAGTTATAACAGGGGAGCTCACACAACCCACACAAGGCACATTCCTGGAGCAGACAGCTCAGGTGATCAAGGAGATTGTGTCACTGGGTCCCACAAGATACATAATACACAGGGCCACCCTACCAAGACTGAAAGTCTGAGCAGGTCAACCTAATACATAGAGACAAACACACAGGCAGCCAAAATGGGTGACAAAGAAACATGACCCGAAGACAAGAACAGAAGAAATCTCCAGAAAAAGAGCTAAATGAAGTGAAGGCAAACAACTTATTGGATACAGAGTTCAAAATAATGGTTTATAAGGAGGCTCAATGAACTCAGCGAACTTGAAGAAACTTAGTGAGAACTTCAATAGCATGAAAAATGACATAGAAACTATGAAAAAGAACCAGCCAGAAATAAAAAATAATAATATCTTAAAAAAAGAATACACTAGGAGAAATTAACATATGTTGGATGTAGCAGAGGATTGAATAGGCAGTTTGGAAGACACGGTAGTACAAAACACCCAAACAAAGCAGAAAAAAAAATGTTTTAAAATGAGGATATTTTAAGGGACCTTTGGGAAAACATGAACCATAATAATATCTACATCATAGTGGTACCAGAATGAGAAGAGAGAGAGCAAGGGGCAAAGAACCTATATGAAGAAATAATAATAAACTTCCATAACCTGTTCAGGAAAAAGACACAGAAGTCCAGGAAGCACAGAGACTCCCAAAAAAGATGAACCCAAAGAAGCCCACATCAAGACACATCATATTTAAAATGTCAAAGGTTAAAGACAAAGAGACAAACTTAAAAGCAGCAAGAGAATGTCAGTTAGTTATCTATTGCAGAATTCCCACTAGACTGTCGGCTGCTTTCTCAGCAGAAACATTTTAGGCCAGAAAAGAATTGGCATAAAATATTCAATATGATGAAAATCAAGAGCCTACAAACAATACTATTTTATCCAGCAAGGCTTTTATTTAAAATTTAAAAAGAAATACAGAAATCATCACACCAAAAAAATAAAAAATAAATAAAAAGCTAAGAGAGTTCATTACCACCAAACCAATATGATAAGAAATGTTATAGGATCTTCTAGAATACAGAAGGAAAAAATGAGGAACACAATTAAACAAATAAAATTACAATAGGCATGGACCTATCAATAATCACTTTATATGTAAATGGCATAAATGCTCCAATCAAAAGACATAAGATATAGCTGAATGGATAAGGAAATAAGACCCATGTGTATGCTACCTACAAGTGACCCACCTCAAAATATGCACACAGACTAAAAGTAAAGAGATGAAAAAAGATACTTCATGCAAATGGGAATAAAAAAAAGATGGAGTAGTAATACTAATATCAGAAAAAATGGACTTTAAAACAAAGGATATAATAACAGACAAAGAAGGACAAAAGGATCAGTCCAACAATAAGATATAACCCTTGTAAGCATTTATTGAAGAATATTGAAATCATATCAAGCAACTTCTCATACTACACTGGTATGACACTACAAATCAGTCAAAAGAAAACTGAAAAATACCCCAGCACATGGAGGCTCAATAACATATTACTAAACAATAAATGGGCTAACAATGAAATCATGGGAAAAAAAAATAAAAGGATACCTTGAAACAAATGAAAATGACAACAAAATAACCCAAAATTAATGGGACACAGTGAAGACAGTCTTAAGAGGGGAATTCATAGCATTAAAAGCTTACCTCAAGAAAAAAGAAATACCTCAAATAAACAGTATAACTTTAGACTTTAAAAAAATAGAAAAAGAACAATAAGAAAAGCCTAAAGTGAGTAAAAGAAAGGAAATGATAAAGATCTGAGCAGAAATAAATGAAATAGAGTCTAAAAAAATACAACAGATTAATGAAACTAAATATTGATCCTTTGAAAACAAACAAGATTAACTTTTTCCCAGCCTCCTTAAGAAAAAAAGAGAGAGAACCTGACTAAATAAAATTAGAAATGAAAAGAGGCAAAGTAACAACTAATACCACAGAAATACAGAGGATTCTAAAAAAAATATTACAGACAACTATATACCAACAAATTGGACAGTATGGTAGATATGGAAAAATCTTTAGAAACACACAGTCTTCCTAAACTGAATCAGGAAGAATCATAAAATCTGAACAGACAGATTACACCTAGTGAAATTCAAGCAGTAATCAAAAACCTTCCAACAAACAAAAGTCCTGGACTGGATGGCTTCACAGGTGAATTTTACCAAACGTTCAAAGAAGAACTAACACCTATCTTTCTCAAATTATCCCAAAGAAATTCAAGAGGTGGTATGACTTCCAAACTCACTTTGTAAAGCCAACATTATCCTAATTCCAAAACCACATGAAGACAGTAAGAAGAAAGAAAACTATAGTCAAATATCCCTGATGAACATCAATGCTAAAATCTTCAACAAAATATTAGCAAGCCAGATCCAACAATATGTTTCAAAGATAATACACCAGGATCAGGTGGTTTTATTCCAACGATGCAAGGCTGGTGCAAATTTCTGCAAATTAACCAACATGATGGATCATGTAAACAAAATAAAGGATAAATATCACACGATCATATTAATAGATGCAGAAGAAGCATTTGCTAAAGTCCAGCATGTATTTATAATAAAAACTCTCAGCAAAGTGAGAATAAAGGGAACATACCTCAACATAATAAAGAACACATATGAAGCACTCACAGACAGCATCATGCTCAGTGAGCAAAAACTGAAATTGTTTCCCTTATGGTCTGAACCAAGATAGGGATGTTCACCTTCATTACTTTTATTAAACCTAGCACTGGAAGTCACAGGCACAAAAATCATATGGCAAGAAGAAGTTAAAGGCATCCAAATTGGAAAGGAAGAGTCAAAACTCTCATTATTTGCAGATGATATGATATTGTATATAGACAACCCTAAAGATTTCACCAATAAGTACTAGAACTGATAAATGAATTCACTAAAGGGACAGGATACAGAATGAATGCACAAAAATAAAAAAATCAGTTGCATTTTTATACACTAGTGCAACTATCAGAAAAGGGAACTAAGAAAATGAACCCATTTACAACTGCATTAAAAACATACCTAGAAATAAATTTAACCAGAGATGAAAAAATCTGTACTGAGAAAATTGCAAATACTGAAGAAGGAAACTGAAGATGATACAAATAAATTGAAGCATACACCATGTTTATGGATGAGAATTAACATCATTAAAATGTCCCTACTACCCAAAGCAATCTATAGAAGTAGTGCAATTTCTGTCAAGATATCAATGGTGTATTTCATAGGGCCAGAATAAATAATCTAAAAATTTATATAAAACCACAAAACACTCCTAATAGTCACAGCAATCTTGAGAAAGAAGAACAAGGTTAAAGAAATCATGCTGCCTGATATTAAACTATACTAAAAGGCCATAGTAACCAAAAAAGCACGGTACTAGCAAAACAAACAAACAAACAAAAAAACAGATATATTAATTGAAGGAAGAGAATGGAGAACCCAGCAATTAACCCATACCTTTATGGTCAATTAATATTTGACAAAGGAGGAAAGAAAATACAGTGAGGTAAAGACTCTCCCCAATAAATGGTGTTGAGAAAATTGAACAAATATGTGAAACTAGACCTTCTTATACTATACACATGAACAAACTTAAAGTAGATTAATGACTTAAATGTAAGTTGAAAAACCATGACAATCCTAGAAGTAAACATAGGCAGTAAAATCTTAAACATTTCTTGTAGCAATATTTTTTCTGATATAGCTTCTTGAGCAAAGAAAACAGAAGAAAAAATAAACAAATGGGACTACAACAAACTAAAAAGTTTCTGCACAGCGAAGGAAACCATCAACAAGATGAAAAGAAAACACTGAATGGAAGAACATATTCACCAATGCTGCATCTGATAGCGGTTAATATCCAAAATTTATAAAGAACTCGTACAACTCAATACCATAAAAATGTAAAATGATCAAAAGACCTAAATAAACACTTCTCCAAAGAGGACATACAGATGGCCAATAGACATATGAAAAGATGTTAAAAGTCATTAATCATCAGAGAAATGCAAATTAAAACCACAATGAGATATCCCCTGACTTCTGTCAGAATGGTTAAGAGCAATAAATCAAAAAATAAGTGTTTGTCAGGATGTGGAGAAAAGGGAAACCGCATGCACTGCTTTGGGAATGCAGATTGATGCAGACACTCTGGGAAACAGTATGGAGTTTCCTTAAAAAAATTAAAAATGGAACTTCTGTATAACCCATTGATCCACTTCTGGGTATATACCTGAAGAAACCTTAAACACTAATTCAAAAGAATATATACACCCTATGTTCACTGCAGCATTATTTACAATGACCAAGATTGGGAAGCAGCCCAAGTGTAATGAAATCATTTTTAAGCTAAAATGGTGGTGAGGTAATACAATTATGTGATAACAATACTTTCAAGGCCATGATTAGTAAAACATATTGAATCACATAAAATATCAATAAGCTAATTAAGAAAACTATCAACATATACATTTATTAGACCAATACGTAAACTATTAATATAATCTATATTTTTGAATAACCACTATTCATTTTCAAGAAAATTCTTAGATTTTTTTTTCCCCCAAAGGAAACTCTAGTATTGGGAATTAACGAGTACCCCTTACCTTACATAAGATCCTCAGGGACACCGAAGATAGAATGTGTAAACAGGTACGAAAGGCCTCAACTGAAATGATACTACATCAGCAGATTTGTGTTAAATATTTAAAGCTCAGAATACTGGCAGTGATAAAAGACTCATTCATTCATTCATCCACTTATATTTGAGCTTTCATTTGTTTCACCCTCACTGACATTGGTTTCCAGGCAACTGTTATTTTAAGAATTAAAAAAAATAAATTATATTTATTTCATTGTTAGGGAGAGCACAAAGAATCTTTGCTGGATGATACAAACTCAGAACATGAGGTGGTAGAAACTATCATATCCTTAGATTAAATTAAAAGTTAATGAGTTAACTAAGTGAATGCCAAGCGAATAGTGGCATTTGAGAATAGAAATAAAATTTCAATCGTGAACTCATTATAATTCGACTATATATATTTGGTAAGAAAGTTACATAGAATGTATACTATGTGTGTAGTATAGTACCTAGTATGTTAGATGATACATAATGGATGGGGGAGGACAAAACTGTAGGCTTACAGCTGTGAGTGACATTCATTTGAGTTAATAAAGCTACTGTAATAATCACACCCTGCATGTATTTTTCTGTATGAACAACTGTAAGCCTAATTTCGCTCTCCCTTGTATAGTACACCTATAACATTAACAAATTTTAAAAAAGAGGAATTAATCCAGAGATGCGTTAAACCATGATAGTTAAGAAGAGAAATAAATAACATTATTAAACTTATTATAATTGCATTATGTATCTTTCTGACAAGACAGTTACATGAATATATGTAACTTATATAATATGTATTGTGTATTATATAATATATAACATACTACTTACATGTAATTAAATTATTATTTTATAGAATAGCATACTATTCCACTTCAATATACCAATATTAATAACTAGAATATTTATATAATTATTTAGATAATTTTTGTCATAAGAAAATTTCCTAATGAAAATACCTTGCTGGCACACTGTGCTCATCACATCTGAGTGAGCATTAAAGGACATCTGAGTATCTGGGTGGTGAAACATACATGAAAAACTCCATGAAATCATTTTGTTCAAAGGGTTACAAATCATCATTTTCGAAGACATTTTTCAATATTTGTTATCACAATAATAATCTTATTTAAATATGTCAACCTATAAAATAAATAAATAATGACAGGATCATTTCAACTGTTGGATAGATTGATTAACTGATTTTATAGTTTTATCTTTTTGATTTATTAGCTATTCTTAGTAGGTGAATATAATTATCACATAATTATTTTATGTAGCTTAATTTTATATTTACAAAAAATGACATGCATGATGGCTAAAGAAAAGACGGGAATATTACACATACAATTTTTCCTGAAATGAATATTTACACAGTCCATTGCACATAATATCTGTCACATCAAAATTAAATTACAACAACCTGAACATTTTTTCTCTGTTTGATTCCACTATAAGTTTTGTGCATTAAGTCATATAGACTTAGTAGAATTTCCCACAACTTATGAATACTCTAATTTATATGCTAAAGAGGCAGACACTTTTTTCCAGTACTTAAAATATGTTTTCCCCTAGATTATATTCAACCATATTTGAAAAACTTAAAACAACATTTCTGCCAGAAAACTATATATTAACATGTAAGTAGCCATGTAATATTGACGTAAAATTCATACAGTAAAAGTTTGACATA
This sequence comes from Mormoops blainvillei, assembly GCA_004026545.1. NCBI lineage: Eukaryota > Metazoa > Chordata > Mammalia > Chiroptera > Mormoopidae > Mormoops > Mormoops blainvillei. Next base: position 92,862 of record PVJD01004984.1, read on the forward strand.
TTCACATATTCAGAATTGACCCTAAAGTATATGCCAATTGACAATTTGTACAGCAAAATGTGAAAAACTCATGCCCTTTAGTTACTGGTTGTGGAGAGAATATGTGGTGTGAGCACCATGAAGGGAATATTAGAGAAAAAGAGAAAATGTACTGATATGCCATAAGCTCTTCCAACTTAAGTGCTCTTCTGCCTTTCAAGAGGAGAAGAGTTATCTTAGTAAAGAAACAAGTATATTCCCCTTGTTATAGGAAGAAAGAGTAGGTGTTGGAGGAATCTAGCAATTGGGATCTCCCATTCCCTCGGGGGAGGAATAAAGTTAAATTTTAAAAAAGCCTGATGCTCGACCATCTGGCTTGCTGTGAGTACAGATTGGGTATGGGGCCATTGATTTATAATCACTTAGTGTTAGTAAATTCAGGGATGAGGATGATCAGGCCTCAGGGTGGTTGGGTTGGATTGCCCAGACTCAGGGCTGCACGGACTTGGCCAGATTTTCCACACCTACATGAAGCTAAAGGGTAGCAGTGTGAGGCCACTGGAGGTGTGGCTTGTACCATTCCCCATTGAGTGTCCTTGTCACCTGGTATTACATGCACCATGTGTGCATGAAGCACTTGCAGGGTGATATGCAACCTAGTTGTATGAAGGCTGTCATCGCTTTCTCCTCTGACTTTACAAAATGTTTTAAATTTTATGAAGTTACTAGAGAATATGATCCACCAAAACATGATATGAACACACAATAACTGAAAGAAATGATATTCAGGAGCATGGGAATCCAATCCAGGGAATAGGCAAGAGAAATTAAGGATGGCATCAAAGGGATGCTCCAAGTTTGCCATTGTTCACCAGGCTAAGAAGGCAACCAACCTCAGGAGTTAGCCAGAGTGTCACCAAAAAAATCTGAAATGATGGATTATTTGAGGAGATTGGCCTTATGGAAAATTGGGGGATTATTGAAGGTTTTAGCAACATTTAATACGGAGAAAACTAGGCTAATGAGAAAAGAAAATCTTCACGAAACATAAGGAAGGAATTAGTGATATTAGTTCAATAAAATATTAGCTATGGATAACAATTTCACAGGTATATAATTTAAATATTGTTATTGATTTGAGAAGATTCAAGAAGGGAAGTAGACAATATGTGGACATAAGACAGTTTATTACTCATTCACCAAAATGGCAAGTCAAGAGATAATGTCTAAAATGGATACCTGCAAGAACACTATGATATCATTTAGAGATATCTTAAAATTGCCAGAAGAAACATCTAAAAGAAATTGCTTCAGGAGAGAAAGGAAGGTTGGAGCTAGGAAATATTGTATTCCTTTTAAAAATCTTTAGTTTACTCTTTAACATTATAAACAGTAAGCATCATTATGTTGATATTATGTTGATGGATTAATTTTAAGCTATGCAATAATGCGTTGTTCTGAAAATTGGTAAAATCCTAGGTAAACATTTTAAAGTTGATAAAAGAGAAAATTAGCAGAGATTGCCCCTTTTATAATTTGATAATTTTGAGTTGAAGTTTGTTTCATTATATGCTTTTGAAAATTATTAATCTCAAACTTTGATTTAAAGCATTGTGAGATCTCCTTATTTTGAATAATAAATTTATCAATTTAAACAAAAACACACAGACATGCATGAGGGGAACCCCCAAACCCCAGAATTTATCTATTAAAAAATTGTGTATTTATTCACACATGCTTAAACTTCAATCACTGTCGAAGTACTCTCCATTTGTTGCAACACACCTATGAAACATTTTTCCACTGCTCAAAACAGTTTTTGGACTTGTCGATTTTGGTGCCTTTTAGTGATTTTCCATTGTTTTTGTTTCACCCCATTGGCAAAGTGTTTCCCTTTGAAGATATTTTTCACCTAGAGAAACAAACAAAAAAGTTGCTTGGGTAAGATCCAGTGAATAGGGATGGTGGGGCACTGGGTTCATACAGTTTTGGATCAAAAACCGATGAATATTCAGTGGAGTGTGGACCAGTGTGCTTGTAAATCACCCATCATGAAATGGGCAAATGCATTGAAAGGGTCTTCAAAAAATTTTACTGTGGCCGAAAAGATGGGTTCCCCTTAGAGCACTCACATAGTTGGGGAAGCCAGTACAACAAGCCTCCAGAAGACAATTCCACTGTGGTGGGGGGCAGGGATCACACCTTGCATGTGCATGTATCTCTCCACATATAGATTACATGGTATGTATAAACCCAGTCTCAATTTTTCACCTGGTTTCATACTAAATGTGTACTAATTACTTATGTTCTATAAAGTCAAAATCAGCATATCTTATATCAGCTTCCTAACTCCCAATTCAGTTCCCATTCTTATTACTATTATTATTTTACTGTTAAAATGATTTAGTTTTATTGTTTTGATGTTATACTTAATTTTTACTTAAATGGGGTATTGGATATTTATCAATAAGAATCTCTATAATCACCTCCAGATATCCCATAGTTGCCATTAATTCAGAGCCAAGTTTTTCAAGTTTTAATGTTGTTCATGAGTCCTTCAAACTTTCTAATAAATTCTTGTTTTGCTTATATTAAGCAATGTCTGCTTTTTTTTTAATGAAAGAGGTGTTCATAATTCTAACAGAGTTAATATTCTAAGGTTCAATTTGTTTATGCTAAAGATTTGCTCTAGATTCTTAAACACTTGAACAGTAAAAACTAAAATGCAGCTCTAGCTGGTGTGACCCAGTGGTTTGAGCACCAGCCTGAGAACCAAAGTGTCAACAGTTCGATTCCCAGTCAGGGCCCATGCCTGGGTTGCCAGCCAGGTCCCCAGTAGGGGGTGTGTGGGAGGCAACCACACATTGATATTTCTCTGCCTCTCTCTCTCCCTTCCTCTCTCTCTAAAAAAAATAATAAGTAAAAAAATCTTAAAACAAAAAACCGTGAAATGCTTAGCGTGCCATAATAGATGCTCTGGTTTTAAACTACCTCTTAGTTTCTATCTCGTATTCAGTACGTGTTATACTCTGGGATACTCACAGTTCCCCGAAGACACACTTGATGTCCCATGTCCTATGCTCTTACATATATATGTGTTTGTCTTACAACAGTGCACTGCCAAATTCAATTATTCAATTCTTATTTTGAACTCAGAATTAACTTCTCCATAATGCATTCGACAATTTTAAAAAATCAGTATTTCTACTAATTCATAGTATGTACTTGTGCCTGTAATATGCATATTCTTATTCTGTGTTTAGAATTATTTATACTTGAATATTATTTGACACAGAATAGGGATAATGCCTATATCATTTTTTATGTCCTACCAGGGCTGCCATAATGCTTTACACATAGTAGAGACTAAATTATTCGTCTACTGAATTGAACGCTGAAAATATATAATCATACTGAGGTTAGTTTTTATTTCTTCTCTTCACATTTTGTGCAATATGCATTATTAATAATAATTACTATTATTACAAGTGGAAAAACACAAAAGTGGTTATAAAATTAAAGAATGTACAGATAGTGATTATTTTCATGGTTCTGCCAGTCAAATACCAAGCAAAATAATTGCCTCCCTTGGGTCCTCAACAACTGAGTATGTAATATATATAATAACATATTTTAATCATGATTCAGAAACTGTATTCAAGGGTGGAAATACAGGTTTGGTTATACATTCCAAAATTAAAGAGCACTATTATATAATTAGAAACACACAGTAGAATTGATTTTTTTTTCAAAATCAATCACAAACTGTTCAAATTATTGGTTTTAAGCTTTACTGCACAAGATTTTGCTGATGTGATTTCACATATGTCTTTAGTATGTATTTAAGGGTTTATTGGAAAGAAAATATGTTTCCCAGTTATATACTCTATAGAGGTTTTAAGGATACTTACAGAATGTATTATTACAGAAACCTCTCATTTGCAAAAACTGTGATAAAACTTTTGATTTGGAAGAGCTTATAAAGATCATCCAGTTCACCCTCCTTCCCTATCAACTAAGGGACCGAAGAGAAGGAAAGCACTGATTCTACTGTTTCCTGGAGAGGAAACTATCAGAGTTCTCTCTCTCCTCAAGGTTAAGTTCACCAGCATGCTGGATATCAATCATCTGGATTGGGCCTATATGGGGAGAAATAAATGTTTTGGTTATAAAAGAAAGGGAATGCTCAATAATCTAAATCAGCATTTTCAAAAGAATAAATTATTATCTATGCTTGACTTTAATAATAGAAGTGTGGAGTATAGTGCAAAATCTCCTTGTGTAGTTGATTTGACTCAGGCTTCCATGCTGGGCAGAAAGAGGGGTGACATCATTGAAACACTCCTCCAGATTGCAAAAGGTGGGAAGAAGGCAGGATTCTCCAGAAAGAGAAGGGATTGTTAATGCTGAGGAACTGTTTTTTTTTTTTTTAATTTAATTTAATTTAATTTAATTATTATTTTATTTTATTTTATTATTTTATTTTATTTTTTGGTAGGGTAGCTCACAGTGACATGGGTTTTTATTTTAAAGGAGAAAAATGCTAGTCCCTGTGTTTGTCCAATAAAGGAAGAATTTTTGTCCTTCCGAAAGTGTCTCATTTCACTTAGCACAATGTCCTCCAGGTTATATAAAGTTTTAGTCATGTAACATGAATCAGTTCTAGAGATATGCCATACCACATAGTGCTTATAGTTAACATTTCTTTGTAGACTGAAAGCTGTTAAGAGAGTAATCTTAAATTAAGTGTTCTTACCACAAGAAAAATGTAGAGGACAGCAGGAAACTTTGGGAGGTAATGGATATGTTTATTACCTAGATAGTGGTGATGATTTCACAGGTGTATGAATATCCTCAAACTCATCAAATTATATACACTAAAATGTGTAGTTTTTGTATATCAGTTACCCTTCAATTTAAAAACAAACACACACACCAAGAAACACACCCTGGTTGGCATGGTTCAGTTGGCTGAGCCATGTATCAAACCCATATGTCCCATAAACGAAAAGGTCATGGATTTGATTCCAGGCAAGACACATGACTGGGTTGAGGGTTTGGTCCCCAGATGGGGCCAGTGTGAAAGGCCATCAATCAATCAAACTGATGTTTCTCTCCCTCTCACTCTTGCTCCCTTCCCCTTTCTCTAAAGTCAATAAGCATACCTTCAAGTGAGATTTTTTTTTAAAGTGCAGTTTTTGAATATCAATTATACTTCAAAAAAGCTGTTAGAAAATATAGCAAGAATTAATGCTAATCAAAGAAAAATAATATTATTAAGAAGATAAATTTGAAAATAAGATGTTTTTGGAAAAGAGAGGAAGGTGGTTACCAGAGGGTAGGGGTGGTGAGGTAGGGAAAAATTAAATTCTATGTAAAGCTCCTGACAACAATAATTCTAGAAGAAAATTTACATTGCAGACAAACAGATAAAATTTGTGATAATGATGGCAATAATACTGGAATGTGATACCAGTAAAAAAGAATAATATTGTCCCCTCTCCCTACTAAGATTATAAAATGGTATGCTCCCATTTGTCTTCTCTAATAACAAAGTGACATTAAAATAGTATTAATGAATGAGTGAATTATTTCAGGGGTATCAAGTTTCCTAAGTTTTTAAAAATTTTTGAGTATTTTTTTCCATTACTATTTAGTCCCCTTATACCACCTTTCCCCCATAGTCACAACACTGTTGTCCATGTCCATGAGTCCTTTTTCCTTTTTGCTCAATCTCTCTACTCCCTAATCTGCTCCCCAATTAGCTGTCATCCTGTTCGCCATCTATGAGTCTGTTTTCTTTGTTAGTTCAGTTTGTTCATTAGGTTCCACATATGAGTAAAATCATATGGTATTTGTCTTTCCCTGACTGGCTTATTTCACTTAGTATAATGTTCTTCAGGTACATGCATACTGTCACAGAGGGTAAAATTTTCCTCGTTTTTAAGGCTGAGAGGTATTGCATTGCATAAATGTTCCATGGTTGTTTTATCCACTCATCTATCGATGGACACTTGGGATGCTTCCAAACCCTGGTAATTGTAAATAACGTTGCAATGAACATAGGGGTGCTTATGTTCTTTCAAATTAGTGTTTTGGTTTCTTAAGTTTTGATTCTGCCTTCAAACTATGTCTTTTCCAATGTTTTTCTTCTCAGTAAATGTGTCATTACTTATGTGGTTATTTAAATCAAATCTTGTAGTTAATTGTTAATTAATATATTTCTTTTACACTACACAGTCAATCCATCAAAAATTGCATATCTGCTCTCTTACAATAAGTCCATATGCTACAATTTCTCACCCTTCTTCATTTTCTTATTATCCTACTTAGGGCAACAGCCTCCTCAATGAGCTAAGAGCTTTTACTTTTTCCTCCCTACAGTTTATTCCCTAGAGAAATTATTTTTAAATATCAATTATACCAAATCACTTTCCGGTTCAAAACTTTGAGCATTCCCTCTTCACACTTAAAATCAAATTGCTTATTCTGGTTTAAAAGACATGCATCACCTGCCGCTGGGTTTTTCTCTCTTACTTCATCCACTGTCACTCAATCTTCCCTTTTCTCTGTTCCAATCACACTTCCCTTCTTAGGTTTTTTAGAATTATTGCTTCTTCCTAGAAGAGCATCTCCCCATATCTCTCCCTTCCCTAGTCTAATATTCTCTGACCCAAATCAACCCCAACATTCTCTATCTCTTTAACCTATATTTTACTACTCTTACCTATTTGCTTTAAAGAAGACATTTCTTTATCTTGAAGAGTTAGGTCAATCATTTTGGTGCAGATTCAACAGGGATTATATGTACTGTCTATAGCTTATTTCCAAGGTGCTCTACCAATGAGAACAGTCCCTAATGTTAAGAACCATAGGTCAACTAGTGAGAAAAGTCTGCTAATCAAAACAAACACAGGGTGTGATAAAAGCTACAAAAAGCCAGCTAATGACAACAGAAGTAATGACAGAGATCTAAACATATTTGATTCTTAAATCTTTTGGGAAGTTGATCTAGTTCACAAAAGTAGTGCATAACTAATCTTTTGACATTTCAAGATCCCATTTTCCAGAAGAAAATATAATTTCACTGATAATCTAGGATACACTTCTTGGTCTTCACGATGTATTTTTTTAATTTTCAATAATACATATATCTATGGGAAGGTATTTCCACTTTGGAAAGAAGCAAATCTCTCAATCAAGTATTACAACATTATATTTTCAAACATTGTTTTTATTTTTTACTTAAGCTGCTTATCAGCACTAACGGATAACTCACTAACAGTGAGTTTTCAGTGTAATTACAGGAAATATAAATGAATATATTGAATGGGAAATCAGAAAAAAGGTAGGAACAAAATCATTTAAAACTTCATTTTATATTTTGAATTGGTTATGTTGTTTTCCATTATTTAAAAGCTAAATATGATGTGGATTCATGCGAAGTTTTGGACACTAGAACCAATCTGCCTGGGTTCTAATCCTCCTCATTCTCCTTTTTATTATCCATTAAATTTAGGATAATTGCTTTAGCTTTCAACATCCCTGAATTCAAGTTCCTAAAATGGATGCTAACAAAACCTAAGAGAAATTTTATGTGAAGTAAACTTTAAATCATTTCCTACTGTTATTATTTCATATGTTCATACACACAAAAAAAAACCCTTCAATTTTAGTTCATTGTTTTCTTAGTGATTTGGGGTTTCCTTATGAAGGTGAAAAAATTAAGGGATTTTCTATAATTTTTCAGAGAACTTTTGTCTATATCTTACAACTTAGATTATTTTTCTAGTGAACATAGAACAAAATAAGTTGATTAGTAAATTAGCAACAATTCACATTATAATTTCAGTATCTTATACAAAATAGGACTATTTTCAAAACTCCTTGCTTCCTGAATCCTTTTTTAGAATATATTTTATTTTCTTGCCACTTGGGGTTCATCAGTCTTCTGAAATCAAGGGATAAAAAGCATGATTTCAATATTTATCTTCATTATACACTATAATGACCCAAATAATATTCTGATTATCTATGGTATTGATTCTCATATCCTGAAAAATCCTAAATAAAAAAGCTTTTGCTACAAATGCATAGTGAAGTGTGAATCCTTTGAATAGATTTTCCACATTTCATTAAGCAATTAGAGTTGGCAATGATATGTATGAAAAGAACAGTGAATATTGAATAAGAATAAAATATGTTGCAATTTACACTATGCTATATACAAGTTTTGCAAGCTTAGAAAAATTATATAAGATCAGTTTCTTTATATTAAAAGTGTGACAAAAATAATTGTTTCAATAATTTTTTAAAGAATTAAATAAGATAACTCTAAGATCCCCAAGCACAGTGATTGAGACATGGTCTAAAATGAATATTTTCTTGCATTAGTGTTTATAGAAGCTTTGGGTCCTCAAAAGACTTAAATACGGGTAAATACCTACATTTTATTGAAGTATTTTTCCAAATCCCAGTGTGGTTCCCTGGCAAACTATGCTAAAATTCATGAACTCATAACAGCAAATAGCTTATGAAACCGCCTTCTATCTTCTATATTAAACATGCTATTGAAGCAGATAAGGGGAACTGAAAGGATTGAATCGCAACCACATTCTTTTTTTTAGTTATTTATTTATATTACTTATTTTTCTTTTTTACTTAATTTTTTCCATTACCATTTATCCACCTTATTACTACATTCTTTAAAAATAGTTCCTCTTCACCATTTCTAAAATAACATTTTAATATAACAGGTGTTAAGACCAATAAAAAAAAAAAGAAAGAAGCCTGTGGGGAATGCATAACTGATTCAGTGTTCAAAATTGAATTTGTAGAGATGGTAGGCAAAGAAGGCTTCTTGTTACATATGCTCCTCCACCAACTGATAGCTGACTCCATGATGTCCTAATTAGATGAAGATTATTGAATCTTCATAATTATTAAAATGTCTACTTGTTGCAAAATTAGTAACAAAACATAAAATGTAACCAACCAAATGTGAAAAGATATTTGCAAACAATAGTTCCATCAAAGGGTTAATATTCAAAATTTATGAAGAACTCATACAACTCAACACCAAATGAACAAATGATCTAATTAGCAAATGAGTGGAGGACCTGAACAGACACTTTTTTCAAGAAGACAAATGGCTAATAGATATATAGAAAAGAGGTTCGGATTCACTGACTATAAGGAAAATGCAAATTAAAACTACAATGAAATACTACCTCACACCTGTCAGAATGGTTATTATCAATAGGACAAGTAATAAAAAGTGTTGGAGACGTTGTGGAGATAAAAGAACCTATATTCAGTGTTGGTGGGAATGTAGACTGGTACAACCACTATGGAAAACAGTATGGAGGCTCCTAAAAAGAATTAAGAATAGAGTTACCATATGGTCCAGCAACCCCTCTCCTGGGTATTTACCCAAAAAATTTGAAAACAGTTAATTGCAAAAATATATTTACCCCTATGCAGCATTATTCATCATGGTCGAGATATGGAAAGAATCAAATTACCCTTTGATAGATTATTGGATAAAAAAGATTTGTTACATATATGTATACAATGGAATTCTACTTAGCCAAAAGAAAAAATGAAATACTGCCATTTGTGACAACATAGATAGATCTTGAGACTATCATGCTAAGTAAAGTAAGTCAGATAGAAAAAAGTTAAGAACCATATGATTTCATTCAGATGTGGGATATAAAAATGAAATCAACAAATCAACAAACAAGAAAAATTAGATTTTAATTTGAGTGCTATCATTCACATGTTTCACATGATATATATATATGGTTTTTGGCCATATGACTTGCAAACCTAAACACAGAAAACCTACTTTTAAATTACAGAATAACATTTGATTTCTGAGGGACTTTCATGAATCTCATTTCTGAGCATTAATATGTAAACTTAGTATTTAAATATCTAATGTACTTACCTTACTAAATGGTTTCTACTCAAATAAGGTGTTATATGAGATAACACTACTGGAATTGTCATTGTTATAAGATCTTACTTTCAGTGGTATCATCAATAACAATATTTATGTAGGCATGTTTCCACTAAATATACTATATGAACATATTTTTGCTTTCAATGAATATATTATTACAAATCAATATAAATCTATGATATAATTATAAGAGCTGGTGATTAAAGTCACTTTTACAGATATAAATGTTTCATACTAATTTTCAATGTCTTTTGATCTTCAGTTTTATCATCGATAAAATAGAGATAACACATACTGCATAATAGCACTGTGGATACAAAGGAAAAAATACCCGACTCAGGGCATGTTCTCAAAACATTTTATTAAGGCATAGAAATTTGTGATACAAGTAATTTGTAAAAGCCTGTAATATTAAAAAATTATATGAACATTTGTTATGAAATAAGTACTATTTTTTTCATAATTCATGGAAAATTTGGTAGGAAAATAACATTCATATGACAATGTTTTTAAATGAGTAATTGTATTTCAAGGCAATTTTTTTCAGTTATTTTTTTAGAATCTTAGAAAATGTTTTTATAATGATATATTATAATTTATTTTAGCAGTTGTGCCCACCATCTCCTGTTATTACAAATGTTTAGAGCTTCTTTTGAAGTATAACTTAACTGTGCATATTATAATTTTTGGAATAATTATATTTGCAAGTGTTATGAGTTAATTTATCAACTTGTAGATGAATTAGAGGGGTATAATAGCCCACAATTCATTCAGTTGATAATACTTACTGAGTAGGGTGGGAGGCCTGTTAAAATAATAGTGTGCTCAAATTCAGGCCCTTTGCTATTGCTCTCTCTTTCCCCTGATCAGCCTTCCTTGAAATATCCACTTAAGCGCTCTCATTATAACATTAATCTCTGCTCAAATGTCAGCTCATTAGAGAGGACTTCTGTGATTACACTATCTAATTGTAGCCTGTAACTACTCATAACCTCACCCATTTTTTCTCATAGAACTTACCTGACATACATTACATTTTTAATATACTTTAGATTTTAGAGTAGTAAGAGTAAAAGGTACAGAGACTTCCTATATACCCCCGACCCCACACTAGCATAGTTTTCCTATCATCAAGTTTCCCCACCACACCAGTACATTTGCTACTGTTGATAAACCTACATTGGCCCATGATGAGGTCCATAGTTTACATTATAATTTATTATTGATGTTGTATATAATGTGAGTTTGAACAATTGTATAAAGATATGTATCCATCGTTACAGCATCATCAGTATACTTTCACTGCTCTAAAAATCCTGTTTTCTACCTCTCTTCCCCCATAACTTTTGGCACTTGCTGATCTTTTTATTGCCTCTATAGATTTGCCTTTTCCAGAATGTGACATAGTTGAAATCATACAGTGTCTGAGTCTATTTGGATGGCTTAAACAAATAACTACAGCTTGGGCATCTCCTAAGATCCTCTTTTACAAGGTGCTAATGCCATTCATGAGGGCATCTCTCTCATGAATTAAATACCTCTTAAAGGCTCCATCTCCTAATACCACAAGTTTTAGGGGTTAGAACTTCAACATAAATTTTAGGGGAGACACAAACACCCAGACCATAGCATACAGTATGTAACCTTTTCAGATTAGACACTTTTACTCAGTAATATGTACTGAAGTTTTCACTATGTTTTTTTCATTATATTACATTTTCATTGTTTAACGTCTTAAAGTATAAGATATATAAAAACAAGCTCCCTGTTTTTTTTACACTATGATGTCACTAGCATATAAACTAGAATGACACAAAACTTGCATCTGATAACTGTTTGAATGAATATATTAAATAAATGATTAAAATTAAAATAATTGTTAACACATGAGGTAGCCTTGAGGTCAAGAAAATATTCTCTGAAGATAAATCCAAGGAAGATAAATTATTTTCCCAAAGCTAAGAATGGAAGACATGTGTTGAGTTCATTACATTTCACTAGTATAATTTTCCCTATAAAATCTAATTAACTGAATCTTAACTTTCAACAGCTTTTGGCATTATTGTTCAGACAGCTGTATAAATTAGGTCAAATGAAAACATATAATGTCGAATGAAAGAAACCAGAGACAAAAACTTTTTAGTTTGATGTAGTTCCATTTATTTTTTTCTTTCATGTCTCTTGCCCAAGACTATATATCAGAAAAAAATATTGCTATGAGAAACGTATGAGATTTTACTGCTTGTGTTTTATAATTTTTAGGTTTTGAATCTAACATTTAAATCTTTAATCTATTTTGAATTTATTCTTGTGTGTGCTGTAAGAAAGTAGCCCACTTTCTTTTTATTTGCATGTATTTTTGCACCTCAAAGAAAACCATCAACAAAATGAAAAGACAATCCACTGAATGGGAGAACATATGCACTGATACATCTGATAAAGCCATAATGAGATATCACCTCACTCTTATCAGAATGGCTATAACCAATAAGTCAACAAACAAGCATTGGTGAGGATATGAAGAAAACGGAACCCTTTTGCATTTTGGTGGGACTGTAGGTTGTTGCAGCCACTATGGAAAACACTATGGAGTTACCTCAAAAAATTAAATGCATTAAATACATTGAAATAATACATTCATCCCTATGTTCATTGCAGCAGTATTTCCATTAGCCAAGATTTGGAAGCAGCCCTAGTGTCATCAGTAGATGAGTGGATAAAACATCTATGGTACCTTTATGCAATGGAACACTACTCAGTCATTTAAAAAAATAATAAGAAAATTTGACCCTTTGAGACACATGGATGGACCTGGATAGCATTATGCAAAGTGGAATAAGCAAGTTAGAGAAAGGTACCATATGATTTCACTCATATCTGCAATCTAATGAACAAAATGAACTAACATGCAAAACAGAGACAGAGAGCAGCTGACAGCCATTAGGGGTGGAGCCATGGAGAACTAGAGAAAAAAAGAAGAGGGAGAGAGAAAACTTATGGACATGGACAACAGTGTGGGAACTGCTTGAAGGAGGAAGGGTGTGGTGAGATGGAGGAGGGTACATGGGGAATAAATGAGACTTAACTTAGGATGTTGAGCACACAAAGCAGTGTGAGATGCTGTGTTGTAGAGTTTGCTTGTCTCCATGCATTTGTCAAAACTCATTAGACTGTACAGCTAAAGAAGAACAAATTTAACTGTATGTAAATTATCCCTCTACAAACCTGACTGATAAAAGGTAAAATTAGCTTTTAAAGGGTAATACATAATTCATAGAAACACTAATCAAAATAAACCTTAGAGGCTTATATTAATACCAGATAATGTGGATTTCAGAAGAGGAATACAACCAGAAAGAAAATTCTAAATGAAGATGCTCATGAAAATAGAGCTTAAAAAACATGAAGCAAAAATTGACTGAAAAGAGAAACAATTCTAGCTACTGGTATCAAGGCTCTTCTCAGTGATTGGTAGGTTACTGTCTATTGGTAGAACTAATGGACCAATAATCAGAAAGGATATGCAAGATTTAAGTAGCACTGCAGAAGAAATTGATCTAAAACATCTTCCTAACAGGGGGTGAATACACATTATTTTCAACTGCTCATGAACATTCACCATAATAAATGTGATTTTTTAAAATTTTCTAATTATTCGGGGAAGTTTTAGCAGGCATCTTATTGTTAATGATTTGTAATATAACTAAATCTTGTCAGAGAGAATACTCTGTAAGTTTCAAATCTTTAGAAGTTCAGTGAGACTTATATAGCCCAGAATTTGTTTGACACTGGGAAATATTTTATGTATTTAGTAAAGTGCATTTTGCAGTTTGGCATTTTATAGTGTTGATCAGATCTTTTACATCTTTCTGTATTTTTGTTTTCTGTGGTTCTGCCTGACACTGAATGGCTTCTCAAAAATCTTCACCTGTTTGTGGTTTGTCTATTAATCCCTTATATTTGTCAGTTTTCCATATTACCAAAGATATATTTACTGGCTATTCAATACTAAATTGACAATTTCATTCATTTCATTTGTTCACCCCACCTCCACCCCAGAAAGACAATGCCTATTGTTGGTTGGACTCCAGTATTTTTCACTAGAAGTAAGCTTGTTTACTTTTCTTTTATATGCAAAGTATCCTTCTTTCTCTACTTGTTTTCAAGACTTTCCTCTTTACATTTGGGTTTTAGCCACTCATATGTGGCTTATATTTTATTGAAATCGCTTGGAATTCTCTGGAATCCTTGATTTGTAAGATATTTTCCAGCAAATTTAGAAAATTAGCATAATTTTTCAAATGACAGTCATATCCATTTTCTTTCTATATTCCCCCTCTAGAATATGAAGTTAAAACATTCATTTTCTCTTTGTTTTCTCCCAGTGGACTTTAAAACATTTTTCATTTTTAAAAAAGATTCTCTATCTTTCTGTTCTTCCAATTAAATAATTACATTATTTTATGATGATGTACATTGGTTTTTTGTTTTGCCACCTAAGATCTAATACTAACCTGATTAGTGAAATTGTTATTATACACATATTGTATTTAATTTCATAGAATTACTATTCTGTCCCTGCTCTTACAGTTGTCATTTTCATTCACAAATTATCCATCTCTTCATTCATTATTTCCATCATTTCCCCTAGATTCTGCATGAGGCTTATCATCATGTATAGTGTAGTTGAAGAGAATTCAACTCTGTTTTCTTTCTTTCAATAGATATTTTTAAAATGTATATAGCAGTAACTTTTTTCAACTCAAGTCCCAAACTTTATCTCTCCTATGATGAACCATAACTGAAATCTGTTTTTTTCTTTTAGATTTCCACATGTTCCTTCTCTTCTGTGAAATTCAAAATTTCCTCCATGCAGTTCAGTGGTCAGTCAAGGATTAATGCAGAACATATATGCACTTTCTCTGTTCATATTACACTCTGAGGATTGTCTTTTCCTTCAGGTGAAAAAAAATAAACAAACTTATAATGGCAAATCTCAGTACAGTTTCATTTCTTCTAACATCCACTTCCCTTAAATTTTTGCCTTTTGGGTCACTCTATAAAAAATCCTTTAAATTTCAAGTAGCTATTTTTATATAATTTTCTAGAGTTTATACTGGTTATATGTGAGCAGGCTAGTCAGACCAGTTATTATAGCATTACTGAATTGGTTTCATGCTATAGCAACTTTGAGTAATCAACTGAAAATTTTGCAGATTTTTGAAAATGTAGGTTGAATGATGATAGGACACAATTTGCCCAACTGAATGTTTGTAGAGAAAAAAACCCTACAGAACATCCTGCTATTTATCAGTAAAATTTTTATAGAAATTTAAGAGCTTTTTCTGGATGTTATTAATACCCACTTAGCATCCAGGGAGGTTTAAATACCTTTACTGCAGAGAAATAAAGTGTATGTTATAGTATGAAGACAAGCAAACTATTTTTGTTACAGAGTCTGCATAATGAATTTTTGAAAATGTAACTGTAGCAGAATTCTATGATTTTTAATATGATGAGCCACTAAGTAATACATATCTATGCATCTAGACATTTACACTTACTAAGATTCAAAATCTTATCTACAGTATGGAGGTCATAAATGGTAGATTAAGAATATATTGATTTATGGTGTTTGGGAACAACTAACATATAACAAAATACTACAATAGGATGTAAATTGATTAGTAGATATATTCAGAGCCTCTTTTGCAGTGTTTTGTTGAGGAGTAAAAGGAGAAATAAAATGTTCGGGTGACAGCTATGTATCCATCAGGTACAACATGAAACATTTTTGTACACATTATATATTTATATGGATTGTGTATTTATTCCTGTATTATTACTTGTTTTATAGATGAGAAAACTAGCATTTGTTGAGGTCAGCTATTTATCTCATGTTACAGAGTTTGAGTAGTGGAACCAGAAATTGAATCTGGGGTACCCACCTCTAAATCTCAGGCACTTTCAAAATTATATCCACCATGATGTCTTTTGCAGAGGCTATGTGCTTGAACACAAGCATTCCCTTTCAGGAAAGGTATGCAAAAAGCTAAAATATATCAGGTTGCCTTAAGTTTATAGATGGCAAAAGATTGAAAATTCTGAGCATAAGGTTCATTCTTGGTCCTACCAGGTGAGAATGTATAATCCACAGAGACGTGGCTGCAACAGTTTTTAAAAATACATATATTTTAAAAATACATACATATAAAAAATGCATACATCCTTCTAGATGTGTCCAGGATTATAAATGTAGCAATTTCAGAATTCTGCTCAATTTCCCCTGAGCTTTCTAACACTATATGTTGTTGCTCAGACTTACTATATGTTTCTCAAAGTTTTTTTTTTTAAGTAGCTTTTCAATCCCTTGATGAGTTAAAACGTTATATTCCAACAGGAAGCCTGCCTTAGACAGTCCATCTGTAAATGGCATTGCAATTTTTAAAATGTTGAATAATGTTGTTTGAAGAACGTTTTTTATATTAAGGTAAATATACAATTATTTATTATGTATACATTCGATGACCCACTAAGATAACAATACTATAGAATACAGCAGTTAACTCTGATTATTAACACATTAAATACTAAATTGGCACTATTTCAACATTTTCTAATTTTAATGATATGGTATTTTGCAATAGTTTTACTTTGTAAACTAGTCACAAATTTAGAATTCTGAAGTTTACAACTGAACTCTCCTTTTTTCCTTACTTTTGATATTAAATTAAATAGGATATATCCTATCAAGTTATTTATGTATCAGAATATTGCTATGATATGGTTTGTAACTTGATTTTAAAGTGCTATTGTAGAATGATGGAATTTACTTTTTTTCAAGCATGTCCTTAAAGAACAAAATCAAATATGCAACTACAATCTAATTAATATTGGGTCTCTTTTCTGATATTCCAGTCAGTATTTCCCATAATTTTATTATGTTCCCATGTCTTCTCAGGTTTATGTAATTGACTGCCCAAAGTGCAACATTTAGGAAAGATACCAAGATATCTCAAGTTCCTGAGCTTATTCAATTTACAACTTTTGAAAGCTAGCAGTCAAGTCATATCTTTTCAGTATATGACTTTATGGAATTGCACAGATAAAAACTAAAAGAAAAAGGAAACTTAAAAGAGTCAAAAGCAAGCAGGACTAGAAGGGGATACAAGCAGCACAGAAATAGCAGAAAGCATTACTTCAAAGTAGGATATGTGGAATCTCATGGTACACATGGATATCAAAAGAAAAACAAAGGATAAAACTTTGGTATTCACATAACCTTCAAAAGAAAGCCTCCAGGGAAATTGGAAAAAGTATTTTAAGCAATATTTACCTCTGAGATTGAACTTGTTGAAAAGATGTAGAGATGAATAACACATTCTTTTGGAATGTGGTTCCTTTCTCTATGTGTGGAAGTAAGTAGTGCTTTATATTATACACATAGACATATCCCTTTATTTCCATGAAGGGAGTAATAATTTTGAGAAGACTATGACAAGGATTTTTAAATTAGGGATAGTGGTAATGTTTCTTCATTTATGTAACAATGCACCTGTTAAAAGTGAATTGCATTTAATGTATGCTTAATTAAAACCATGTTTCTTTATGCGTAACTTATGAAACCTTGTTTCATGATTATAATTAATCCCACCATAAGTTATTGTTTCATTCGTTTTAACTGAGATTTCTTAAAACAAGTTTTGTGGTAGTCAAGCCAAGCTTCATATCAAATTATTTTACCTGATAGATTCCAATCTCAATATGTAGGACATTGTCCTTTACTTTTTAAATAGTGAGGCAACCCCCCAGGTGTTGTTGGGAATATTGAGAGTTAGAATCAAAATGTATATCCAATATAATTTTAACTTAAAATTTATCGATACAATTTTATGAGGTCATAGATTTGGGGAATTTAGTCTGAGTACAAAAAACCCATTAGCAGTACTAAAGCTTAGTAATCAGATGGAACATAGGCTTGAATGTGCAGACAGATACAGATTCTGTTGCCAATCAAACCACTTCTTTTAAGCAGAATCTAGTTTGTCAGATAAATGTATGTTCTATATACTTTTAAAGCCATTGGCCATTCAAGATGAAATAGATATATCTAGAATACTAATATTTCTTTCTGACAGAATGAGTTTCTTTGCTGATAGAATATGCAAAAAAAGCAATATTGGGACATTTAAGTAAATTAGAGAATGCTTTCTAATATAAATCAATTAATGGCAAAATCAAAGCTTTAAGTATTTTTCTAGTTAAACAGATTTTCCTCAAATTAATTGGGATCATCATGTTAATAACAGAAATACCTCTTCTAGGTGTCTACATATCTTTCTGACTCAGCATCCATACCGTGTATCAAAAATTAAGTTAAAATGGATTTAAGTGCATTTTTAATACCAAAAATATATCTGAGACTCTATCATGACCAGAATAGATTTAACCTCCTATCTGAAACAATCCAAAAATGGTCAAAGTATGAGAAAAAAATTTTTTAAGACATCAGGCACTAGACTGGACATAGTAAAAGAAAGATAAGCATCCCTGAGAAATGGAAAACAAACAAGAAGAGCCCTAAAATTATATCAACTTATTTCTTGAGGGAGTTTCTGGTCATCAATACAGGGAGTCTGGTAGACACTTAAAGTTTAGGAGATTGAGCTGAAGGAACATGGAAACCAAGACACTTAGAGTAAAAAGACCAGAGTTCATGAGAAGAAAGAGAGGCATGGAGAGATCATTCCAGAGACCTGAGGATGACCACCCTTGGGTATGCAGTTGCATATTAATCAGCTAATCATGCTGTAGGAAATTAACCTCAAACAGAAGAAAAAACATTCGAGGCAAGAAGAAGGAACAGTGTCCAGTGCTCATACAGGACCTGATATTTGGGGGTAGAGAAGGAACCTCATGAGTCACGAGCCATTGAGTAAATGATTCAGAGTCCAGTAAACGTTGTGAGGATAATTACCCAGAGACTAAGCTATGGTCTAACCTAATAAATCTTAAAATAAATATACGAAAGGATCAAACTACTTCCAAATAACTGCACAAGGCAAAGCTCAAAAATAATGAAGGGAATACAAACAACAAATTACTGATATTATGCAGCATCCAAACAGAAATACCTGGCATATAAGGAAGCAGAAAACTGCAATGTATAATAATAAAAAAAATAATCAAAGCAGACTGAAAGTGACAGAGATATTGTAATTAGAAGACCAGGATATTAACACAGTTATTTTAATTGTATTTAATAAGTTCAGAAAATTAAGTACAGCAGTAGAGTTATTAACACACAAATTGAACTGTTTGTAATAAAAATTAAAATGGGTATGATGAAAACTACACTGTAGGAGATTAACAGTATATTGGATGTTGCAGAAAAAGATTACTTAAGTAGAAAATAAAGCAAGAGAAATTATCTATAAACTGTCAATAAAGCTGAAAGAAATCAGGTAAAGCTACATGATAAGAATATTATAGAAAGTCTTCTAGGTTGAAAGAAAATGATACACAGTTGAAATACAGATTTGCATAAAGGAATGTAGGAGAGAAATGTTAATTGTATATGTAAAGATTCAATATTTTATTAAGTAAGTTTTATTAAAATATAATTACTTAACCAGAAATTATAAAAACTCAGGATGGGGTTTACAACATAAATACAGACAGATTAGATGACACCAATAGCAAAAGGAGAAAGATGGTGAAATGGAAATATGCAATTATAATTTTCCTATATTGTACTTAAAGTGGTATTGATATCCTTAAAGGTAGACTGTAAATTATAGATGTATGCTAAAGTAACCAATGAAATGACAAAATAAAGTATTATACTGATAAGATATTCTTAAGATTCCCCTCAGCCTGACTAAATTTTAGACAGGTTTCTTTCTCACTAGAGGTTCCTTATCTCCCTTTTCTTAGAGTATTTGCTCTAAAAAAACTTGCACTTGTAAATTCTTTTCTGCCCTTTCTAGATAAATATTCTCCCAGAACATGCCAGTTTTCCTGCGCAGAACCCTATCTCCCAGTTCTGTGGAAAGGTAGGAGCCTAACTTCTGTAATCACAAGTTAGTAAACACAGATGGCCTAGTGTCATTGACCAACTTCCTCCTGCAAAGCTCCTGCAGTATTTTTCCTAGCTAACCCAGCAGTTAGAAATCTTTGCACCATTTGTTTCAATGGAATTGAGTTCAATCTTTCTCCCCTCTTGCAATAATCTTGACTAAAATCTTCAATGTCTGTGAACTACAGGCAGTAAACTACATCCAATTTTCCCTTAGAATAATTAATATACCATCAAAAATATATAATTTATCATCAAAAGCATTTATTTTTAGAGAAAACGGATAAATAAGATAAAAGGAACAGGAACAAATTATACACACGCACAAATGCACACACAAATGCACACAAGGGGATAAAATGCATAACAAGGAGATAAAATTAACCCTACACTTACCAATACCCATGCTAAAAGTAGGTCTCAAATCAAAGACCTCAGCTTCTAACTTGTTAGAAGTTAAGTTAACTTAAGAAAAAGAACAAGTTTAAAACAAAATATAAGAAAAGAAACAATAAGGACAGTTGCCTTACTCATAGAAAGGTATATTGACCTTAAACCTCTTATACAGAGCACACCTTGAAATTTTGGTAGTTAGAAAAAAAATCTGTAAAAGTCTAATCTGCAAATTGTTCTGTTGATTCTTAGAGTCTGTTCACTAAAATACATTATTCCCAAAACCTGAGACATAAGAGACAATTTACTCTCCTTTATCATCTTAGTTCATTATTTGTTAAACTTCAAACTTCAAATATTACTATTGAACTGCTTTTCTTATCTACAATTCACTTGCTATCCTAATTGATAAAGATTTAGGAGTATATGATAAGAAAACTACTAGCACAGAAATACTATTTCTTTGGTCATTACACTACATTAAAGTATTCACTCAACTAGCTTTTCTTCCTAGATTAGTTATTGAATATTATTTCTATTTTGAGTGCAATAATATGGATTATTTAATAACCTCAGTCATTCCAGATCAGTCAAGTAATTCTGTCAAAATCCTATGAATGTCTTGTGTATAGGATCTATAACAATACAACATAAAAATAGCAGATATTGTTTTAATATTTTAAAAGTTGACTCAAGAAAAAGAAATAATTAATAATAACAAAAAAAAGAAGAATGCATTAAAGCCCTTTAAAAAAGTCCCAAATTCTTCTTCAGTAAATGTAAACATATTTTCTTCCATCTACTTATTCTCTGCTCATTTGGGTCTACTAATCATTGCATATTAGCATCAAGACAAACTTAAAATGAGTTCTTATTACATTTTATTGTTTTCTGTTTTGTCTAATTAGTAATATTCCATGAGAGTTGTTTTCTATTATGTTTTATTACCACATTTTAGATTAAGTAATGATTTGGGAGATTGTTTGAGAACACGAATACTCTTAATGACATTACTGCTGTGGGAAATATTTTCTACATTCTAATATCTACTTATTAAAGAACTTTTGGAAAAGCAAAACGCTTCCAAGTTTGTGAATATGTAATGTGTAGCAGACACTGAAAAAAAGAATTATTAAGGTAGCATTTTGTAAAAGAGTCACTTACCTAATATTGCCAACAGTGAGCAACTGTCAGGGTGAACTCCAATATTCCATCTCATCCAGTTATTTATTCAGCTCAGAAATTTCTGAAAAAAACAGAAATTTGAAATTATTTATACATTCAATAAGGAACAAGAGTCACATGAGATAATATAATCATAAGTATATAAAAATGAAACATCTTAGTTTTACACACATACAATGAAAACTCTGTATCAAGATTATATTATTCCCTAACATTTTTGTCCTAATTAGGAACTAGAAACAAGGCTTACAGCATGTGACTAAGAAAAGCCTCTGCTTTAAACTGGTTTGTATTCCTCCTTATTATGATTCAGTTGATATCCTCAAATTTTCTTCCCTATAAATAAATTTTTTTTATCTTCACCTGAGGACATGCTTATTATTTTTTAGAGAAAGGGGAAGGGAAAGAGAGGAGGAGAGAAACATCCCCGTAAGAAAGAAACATCAATCAGTTGCCCCTTGTCCATACCCAGACCCAGGACCAAATGTGCAACCTCGGTATGTACCCTGACTGGGAATCAAACACACAATCTTTCAGTTTATGGGATGACACTCCAACCAACTGAGCCACACTGGCCAGAACACCTGCAAATAATTTTTAAAATTTTATGTTTCCATTACAGTTTACATTCAGTAGTATATTAGTTTCAGGTATACAGCATAGCTGTTAGATAATCATGTACTTTACAAAGTAATCTCTCCTCAATATTTCAAGTACCCACTTGGCAAAATACATAGTTGTTACAATATTATCGACTATATTCCTTATGCTGTACTTTACAACCCCATGAATATTTCTTAACTACCAATCTGTATTTCTCAATCCCTTCATCTCTTCCACCCAGTTGCCCAAACCCCTGCCACTCTGGTAAACATTAGTCTGTTCTCTGCAACTATGGGTCTGTTTCTGTTTTGTTTGTTCATTTATATTGTTCTTTAGATCCTCCATATAAGTGAAATCATATAGTGTTTGTCTTTCTCTGCCTGACTTATTTCACTTAGCATAAATACCCTCTACATCCGTTCATGCTGTCACAAATGGTAAGATTTCATTCCTTTTATAGCTGAGTAATATTCCATTGCATATACGTACCAGAGCTTTTTTAACCACTCATTATTAATGGACACTTGGGTTGCTTCCATGCCTCGGCTATTGTAATTAATGCTGCAATAAACATATGGGTGCATACATTCTTTGAAATTAGTGTTTTGGGTTTCTTCAGATATATACCCAGAAGCAGATTTACTGGGACATAAGGCAGTTTCATTTTTAATTTTTTTGAGAAAATGCCATACCGTTTTCCATAGTGCCTGCAACCATCTGCATTCCCACCAACAGTGCACAAAAGTTTCCTTTTCTCCACATACTTGCCAACATTTGTTCTTTGTTGATTTATTGATGATAGACACTCTAACAGGTATGAAGTGATGTCTCATTGTGTTTTTAATTTGCATATTTATGATGGTTAGTGACATTGAGCATCTTTTCATATGTCTATTGGCCTTCTGTATGTCTTTTCTGAAGAAACATCTATTCAAGTCTTTTGTCTATTTTTTTAGTTGCATTGTTTGGGGTTTTTGTGTTTGTTTGTTTGTTTTTTTGTAGTTGAGGTGTATGTGTATGGGTTCTTTAGAGAACCCAGAAATAAATCCACAGCTGTATGATCAATTAATATATGACAAAGGAGGCAAAAATATAAAATGGAGTAAACATTGTCTATTTAATAAATAGTATTGGAAAAATTGGACAGACACATGCAAAAAATAAATTAGACTAATTTCTTACTCTATATGCAAGAATAAGCCCAAAATGGACTAAAAACTGAAACATAAGATTCAAAATCATAAAACTCCTAGAAGAAAACATAGATGGTAACATCTCTGACATTTTTCTTAGCGATATTTTTTTCTAATACATCTCCTTGGGCAAGAGAAACAAAAGGAAAAATTAACAAATGGTACTTCTTCATCAAACTAAACAGTTTTTGCACAGCATATAAAACTATCAACAAAATAAAAAGGCAACTCACTGAATGGGGGAACACATTCACCCATAATATACCTGATAAGAGGTTATATCCAAAATCTATAAATAATTCATACAGCTCAATATCTCTAAATAATTTTTGAGTGTGGTTAGTAAAGATGTCTGGTTTCATACCTTAGCTCAATTAAATTACCAGCTGTGTGATCTTAACAACAATATTTAATCTTCCTTGACTTCAACATATATCTCTCTTTAATTTCTGTGGTAAAAGATAAGAGAAGAATTAACTCCACTCTCTACTTTTCCTTGCTAAGCATAAGCTCTTTTTGCCTTATCTACATGATTATCTACTTATGTTCACAATATTCTCTGAAAGATACTGACTGCTCGTTTGTGTGTAGCTCGTGGCCCTGTGTGTTTCCTTAGCCCCGCAGCTCTGTGTATCTAGTTGGTGAACTGTCTGTTCTTCTCAAAGTACTTGGGGGTATCAAGGGGATGTGTCATATTACTTTCTATGGAAATAGTCTGTGATAAGACACTATATTTAAAAATGTCCTTCTCCCTTAGAGTCAATAATAAACTAAGAATGAATATGTTTACAGTTATAGAATGATTAAGTTCTGGTGATCTTGTGTACAGAATGGTGATTTGGGTTAATAACACTGTATTAAATATTTGAAATTTCTTAAGAGAGTAGACTTTAAGTGTCCTCATCACATACACACACAAAGAAAACTATGTGAGGGTATGGACATTTTAAATAACTTACCTGTTTTATTAATTTCAAAATACTGTGTATAAATTAAATCATCACATGTTAAACCTTAAAAAATACTGTTGCACAATTGGTTTTGGGTTTTCTATGTTTCAGTGGACTTTCACATATCTTTAAGTGACATAATCCTCATCTCTCTAACACTCTGAGAAAGTGAAGAGAACCTTCAGAAGAGAAGCTGGATGTATGTGGATCTCACACTTATCTATTTCTCCCCAAGGTTATATCCCCTCCGAAATCTGCTTCTTTTGGTCCTGATCTGGTAACATCAAGCTTTTTTGTTTGTTTGTTTCTGAGTTTATAATTGTTATCATCAGAAGGATATGCTACTCCAGTAACAGTTGTTTAACCTAAATATAAACTGGGAGGGACCCCGAACCATTTTTCCTCACTATACTGCTACTTACATTTTAGCACACAATTTAAACACCTACAGAGTATCCACTGCTTCAGGAAGCTTTAAAGCTTGCAATGGCAAAAATACATGCATACATACATACATACATACAAAGTTTATAAACTTTCTGAAAAAAATACACACACACACACACACACACACACACACACACACACACACACCTTGGTAGTTTTTCTGAAAACCAAGATCATTTTATTGTTTTCAGACAATAACAGTAAAAGCAAAAGAAACAGTCTTAGTTATTCTGTCACCAGGAAAGATACAGAAGTTGGTGAATCCCAACATACTAACACACTTTGAACTCTGTAAATATCTGACAGTACCTGAGAAAATAATAAAAGTTCAGAAAGGAATTGTTTCCTGGTGGGAATGTCAGTATTAAATACACTAGAAATTGGGGACTTCCCTACTCCTCCCACCAAAGCTCTATATAAAGCCTACTTGATTCATGTGTGATCCTGTAAAATACAGATAGGGAATAAATCAATTCTGTAAAATAGCATAAGAAATGATAGAGGAAATTCCTTATGCTGAATGAGGATCAGTCATATGCAAACTTAGATCTACAGCCTGAAAACAATACTACTGGAAATGGTACAGGTGTGAATAATTTTTAAAAACTATTTTTTGAGTTTCTTGTCTTAAATCATTTAATAGCAAATTTACTTTTGCTTTCAAAAGCAAAAATGTAGTATACTACAGGGTTTCTAGCATTTCTGGAAGTAAAATATTTGACAATAATAACACTAAGTACTACTGGGGTTATAAATGGAAGGAAACTATATATCAGTTGTATGATTCATATTATTTGATGTTGTATAAGAGTAATTCAAAGAGAACACACTAAGTTAATAATGCATTTGCATTATCTAGATCATCTATTAAATAAAAATGCAAAAAGATACAGTTTAAAACCATTAGGGAAAAATAATTATGTTTTAATGTACTAAACTATATTAGATTTACCTAAAGAAGATACAGAGATAAGAGTATAAAAGAATAAAAGAAATATATAGAAAAATTAGCAATCTGGGCAATAAATTCAATCATATCAATATAATTAAAATGAGCAAAGTCTCCAAAAAGTAACATTTTTTTCAAATATGATAGGAAAGTTTGACATAAATATTATGCATCAGAAAAATAGTATGTCTATATTCATATGAGGCAATACAGGCTTTAAAAAAGGACTATTATTGGAAATGCAGCATGTATTTTATAATCATTGAAGGATCAATGTTTCAAAAAGACATCATGGTCCTAAATTTGTATAAAGTAATAACAGAGCTTCAGATTACTTGAAGCAAAAACTGTCAGAAATAAAGAAAGAAATAGACAAATATGCAATTTATGTGGATATAACTTTCTGTAGTAATCAAAATAGAAAAATAGACAAAATCTTCTAAAAACTAGGAATAGAAGGAATCTATTTAAATTTGATGAATGGAATCTTTAAAAAATATCAACTAATGTCATAAAGAAAAAAATTATATAATTTTCCCTACTATTATATAATAAAACCATCCACTTCTAAGGATTTACAAAAGAAAATGAATACATATATCTATACTTGTATGCAAACTGTCATGAAAGTTTGATTGTTAATAGTCAAAATCTAGAAATAACCCAAATGTTTTTCAAGGGACAATTGGATAAGGTTTTGCATAGCAAGATAGGTAAATACCACTCAGAAACAGAAAGGAATGAACAACTAATAAAAACTATAAAATGGGTAAATATAAGAATAATTATTCTGAGTGAAAAAAAGCAAGTGAAAAAAAGTACTTCACCATTATATGGTATAATTCCATTTACACAATAGCCAACAAAATGTGCACTAATACACAGTTAACAAAAAATTAGTTGTTTCCTAGGGATGGGCGCATGAGGTAGAGGTGTATGTGAGGATACTTTTAGAGGGGATTGATGCATGCATTGTTTTGATTGTGTGTGTTTGTGTGTATGTGTCTGTGCAAAACTTAATTGTGTATAGCCTTTAAGTACATACAATTCACTGTGTGCCTATTATTAAATGAAGAGATATACAATGATAATGAAATGGAAAACTGAGTATTTTTATGATATAAATTCATTCCAAGCAATATCTATATATATTTGTAAACTCTCAATAAAAAATTTTAAAGACCACACCATTTTTAAATGTATGTGAAAATGCAAAGAAACTGAAATATCATATGCAATCTTTTAAAAGTAAAAATTACAGTCCTTACTACCTGCTTTCACAAGTTAATATAAAGCTATTGTAATCAATAAATGTTGTGCTGCCATAAAGAAGACATATATGTCAATAGAACATAGCAGAGTCCAGAAGCATGTTGTCATATACACAAAGGCAATTCAAAGGAGAAGAAAACAATTTTCAAACAGAGATACTGAATAATTAAGTAGGAAGTATGAACCAACACCCCTATCTCATACCACAAACAAAAATTAATTTGAAATGTATCACATACGTAAATGTAAAGGCTAAACTTCTAAAGCTCCTAGTGAAAAAAACCCAGAAAATTATCTCGGGGGTAAGGAAACATTTAATGGATAACATATAAAACATATTTAATGTTGGTGGGAAAGTTAAATGACACAGCTCTGGAAAACAGCTTAGCTATTTCTTGTAAAACTGAACACGGGAATCTCTAAACAGCCCAGTAATTTCATCTTTGGGTATTTATCCCAAAGTAATAAAACATATTCCTACAAAAATTTGTACACAGATATTCATAGCAGCTCTATTAGTAATTGTCTAAAACCGGACACACGCTACGTGTCCTTAAGTGGGTGAATGGCTAAACAAACTGTGATACATCCATACCATGGAATACTATTCATCAAAGGAACAGGTTATTGATGCATATAATAAATTGGATGGGTTTCAGAAAAATTATATGAAAATATTCAATCATTTAAGATCATACATTGTATAGTTCTATTTGTAAATATTCTTGAAATACCATAGTTATAGACAGGGAGAACAAAAGTAGCAGGCCATAGAGATAGGGTGGTAGATAGGGTGGTAGGTGGTAGATAATAAAATTATATGAAAATATTCAATCATTTAAGATCATACATTGTATAGTTCTATTTGTAAATATTCTTGAAATACCATAGTTATAGACAGGGAGAACAAAAGTAGCAGGGCATAGAGATAGGGTGGTAGGTGGTAGATAATAAATCATGAAGAAGCCTCTATGTCTTGATTGTGGCGATGGTTATATAATCTACACAAGTGATAAAACTATATTAACATAACACGCACACACAAATGAGTGCAGAAATCTGAATAAGCTCTTTGGATTGCAGCAATATCAGTTTCCTGTTTTTGATATTATACTACAATTATACAAGATATTTTCATTGGAGGAAAGTATGTGAAGGGTACATGAGATCTCTCTACAATTTTTCCAATTATTTGTGAATCTATAATTATTGCAAAATCAAAACAGATTTTTAAAAACACTAAGTATAAAATATGATCATTTAAATTCATCAAAATCTGTATGTTTTTCAATGCAGCATTATTATGGGATAGGACCAATACAAACATTAAAAGATGTTCAACCTCATTAATCTTCTGGGAATTACAAAATATAATCTAAATAAGGTGCAACTTCACATTCTTCAGGGTGGTTAAAATAAAGAAAACAGACAATATCAAAAGTTAACAAGGATGCAGAACAACCAAAATTGACATAGGTTGTCAATAATTTGAAAATGATGCAACTGCCTTCCAAAATGTTTGGCAGTTTCATATAAGAATAAATATTCATTTAACCTCTTATATTTACAAAAAATAGGCTCAGCTATCCACCCAAGAGAAATAAATTGTACATGTGCACAAAAAGACTTTTATGAGATTATCGATAGTGACTTTATTCATAGTGAAATGTTGGAAATACCCCAAATATTCATTGGCAACAGAAAGGATAAATAAATTATGGTATATTTGTGAAATAAAGTATTACTTAACAATAAAAATGGAAAAACTACACAAAAATCTGGGTAAATCCTAGAAACACTATATTATATTAAAATAACAGAAGGAGGAGGAAGAAGAAAGAGTAAATTATATGTTAGTCCATTTAGGTGACCCTCTAGTATAGTTGTTGCATAGAGATAAAGGGATTGATCACAAAGAAAAATTAATTTTCTGAGGTGATGGAAATATTCCATATTTGTTTTGAAGTAATGGCTACATGGATATATAAACTTTTCAAAAACCACTAATTCCAAATTTAGAGATATGTATCCTTTTAGATGTACATGGCATCACAGTTTTAAAAACTGACCTTGACAAAGCTAATTTAGTTGAAAATGTGGGTATTTATTAATCAGTGATTACATTTAATCAGTGATTACAGATCAGATGTAACTGGATGATTACATAATCACCCAGTTACATTTTAATGACTACTGATGCACACCATGAATCCCACCCCAAAATTTCTTATTAACATCTTCTGTAACAAGTCCCTGACACTTAAAATGTCTTATTTCTTAAAACTTTCATGGTGATTTTTATTGGCAAACGGAATTGAGAATCCTGACTGGCATGGCCTGTAACATACCTGCCAGAGATACCTTTCAAAACATTTTATAATGAGCTGTCTAAAAATAAATTCCATAATTATGGTAAACTGTTACTTTTCAATAGTTTGAGCATTACCATTTTTCCAATAATTAAAAAAAAAGTTTTCCATATTTTTTCTGTGCAAGGCTTTATCTTTTAAAATATTCTAAATTTTGCAAGTAACCCTTACACAATATGAAAACATGCTTATCCTCACTTACTAGATGTAAAAAGCAAATTAAACTGGAATATCAATGGTCAAATACCGGATCTTGAAAAGATCTAAAAATTTGAATATATAAACTATTGGCAAGACAATATTAAAAATAGATTCTTATATAGCTGGACAATTTGCAAAATGGCATAATGCTATGTAAGTAAATTTGTCAGTAGATTATGAAGTTACATATGTATTTTCCAATTTAAAAATCTAAACAAATACCATATTATCTCACCTATAAGAGGAATCTAATAAACAAAATAACTAACCAACAAAATAGAATCGCAGACACAGAAACATGGAACAGACTGTAATTAGCCAGAGGAGTTGGGGAGGGGATAATGGTGGAAAGAAGGGGAAGGGACTACCCATACAACATGTATGAATGACCCATGGACATGGACAATGGTGTGGGAATTGACAGCTGGAGCAGGGGTGGGCTGAGTGGAGGAGGGCAGAGGAGGAAAAATTAGGACAACTGTAATGGAATAACACTAAAAATTATAATAATAATAAATCTAAACTTATACTTTAAGAAATACAAATACATGCCAATGACTATTTATATTGGAATTATTTTAATATCAATTTGGAAATTAGCTATGTTTATCAATAGGGGGTCATTACATACATTATGACATATAGGCAATGAAATTGTATATATGTATGTATGTGTGCATAAAATGATGAGTAAAGTCACTATGTATAATATGGAATGATCTCCAAGATATATTGTTTCAGGAAGATATCTAGAGGTAGAGTGTTTTTTATAGTATGCCACCTGTATTTTTTCTGCATGTGTGCACACAAACATAATATTTCCGTGGATAGAGGTAAGCTAGTATAATTTATATTAGACATATATATACACATATAACATATTTATATTAATATGAAACAAATATTTAATTAAAATGTAAGCATATTTTCTGGTTGTTTATTGTAGTTTTAAATTCTCAATATAAATGATTTTATATATATTTAATAATATGTGTATATCCACATCCATGTTCATAGTAACAGCAATACACACACATGCACATGCATATATATGGTCTGTCCAGAAAGTATCCGTGGATATAATATGAAAAATAGAGATGTTTACTGAAGAAGATACAAGACACAAGAAACATGGTACCTAGGACAATGATGCCTCAGTGCCCTTCAAAGTAGGCACCTTGGGACCTCATAGTTCTCCCAGTTCTATCAGCTGCCCCATTGTATTTTCCTGAATATCTTTGATGGTCTGGTCCATGGTCTGAAATCTGTTCCCTTTCAAAAGTGATTTTAATTTTGGGAAAATCGAGAAGTCATAGGGTGCCAAATTGGATCTGCAGTGGGGCTGAGTCACCTGGGTGATTTGATGTTTAGTCAAAAACCTCTGCACGAGACATGATGCATAAGCGGGCACACTGTTATAATGAAGCTGTTAATCGACAGTTGCCCATAGCTGTGGCCTTTTGAATTATACAAATAGTTTCTGTGGCAGAATGTCCCAGTTTAATGCAGAATTTGATGCAGATTCATTGCTTTACTCTCTCAGTCATTTGGAATGCAAAGACCACATAGTACATATGCTTACTCAACAGTGTCTGCCTCCCCCATTGACTAGTACAGTGAAGTCATCATTGTTCACACATGTGCATTCCAGTCCACTCTCCTTGGCTGCCAGGTTACACCAAAGTTGTGCAAATCGTACTCGTTATATTAACAATGGCTGGACTTTTTCTGGAAAGACCTCATATATTTTTGTATATTATATTATATATATTTGCATATATTATATATAAGTATGTAGAATATTCATATGTTATATATAAACATATAATTATATTACATATAGTTTACATATTATAGTATATACTTATATATAGTATACATGATTTTATATAATACATAGTATAGATTATAGATATTATATATATAATACATCATGTATAATGTATAAAGTAAAATGTATAATGTAGAATATACAATGTAATATTTATTTGTGTATAATATACATAGATTCAAT